>CM076583.1:952729519-952794752 GCA_034641835.2 Pinus albicaulis | reverse complement strand
ATGTTTGAGAAGAATTTGAGATAAATTTTGTAAAGAAACTACAACTTGGCACTCAAAGGTTCCGACGTAAGATTCCTTTTAAATGTTTTTCTTGTGGATGAGTAGTCATTATTCTGCTAAATGTCCCCATAAAGATAACGATGAAAAGGGAAAGGAAGTGGAAAAAGGAAATAATAAATGGTTTATCAATAGAAAAATCTAATATACTCATGAAGATAGTGATGTTATATCAAATAGTGAAGAAGGAGAATCTGATCAAGATATTGGACTGCTCATGGCTTTTGAAAAATACTCTAGTGAGGCTAAAGATACCTTTATGGATGGATTAGAAGAAATTTTTTTTCTTGAAGAAATAAATCATCTCAAATATGTTTGGAAGAAAACAAAATTTCCATAGATACTCTAAAGAGTTAGCTTATAGAAAAGGAGAAGCACAATGAGAAATTAGAATGTGAAATATTAAGTCTAAGAAAGGAAATTGAGAAAGTGGAAACTTTAAATCTTATATTTGCTAAAGGATATGAAACCTTAGATGAAATTATCAAGGTACAACACTCTTCTCTTGTAAAGTGAGGTCTTGGATATATTGGATAATCCTCTCAGTCTTCAGCACCAAGCTATCTAAATGAAGCTAAAGCCAACCAGCAACATTTTTTCACTCAACAAAAGAACAAAGAGACCACCTAGGTAAAGCATGATCACTTCAATTCAAGGAAGGACAAAAACAAAAATATCAATCAACAGGTAAAAATAAATTGAAGGTTTCATGATCGCAGAAATTTATTCATTAATTGACAATGTTTCTCATGTTATAATTTTGTTCATAAAGTTGTACAACGTGTTGCATACAAAACCATCATGACCAGAGAAGCTAGAAAACAAAGAAAGGAGATTGGAGTAAAGAAGAATACTTACAAAAAAATTTCTCCTCTTCAAGGTGAAATTAAATGTTCTTATTGCAATAACTTTGGACATGAAGAATGGGAATGCATGAGAAAACTTTAGCCAAAAGAACATATACCCACAAACTCCAAGGTATGGAGAAAGAAGGACTCACAGGTTGAAAGTTGTTGCATAGCGTTATTTGAAGAAGGAAAACAAAATCAATGGTACATTGATAGCAGATGCTCAAAAAACATGACAGGTGACAAAAATAAACTTCTTTCATATAATGCATTAGAGAAAGAAAATAATGCTACTTTTGGAAATGGATCTCCCTCTATCATTAAGGGTAAAGGTTCTGCGTTTCTCAAAGAATAGGTTAAAGCTAAAAATTTTATGTATGTGGATGGGTTAAATCATAACTTGTTGAGTGTAAGCCAAATTTTTGATCAAGGAAATGGAGTTTTCTTTAGTTCAAAAGAATGTGTAGTACATGAACTTGACACAGGGAAAACAGTGATAAAAGGAACTAGAACACCAAGCAACTTGTATATATTGAAAGGTGCCCAAGAGAAATGCTACTTAGGTAAGTCTATAGAAAATTGGTTATGGCACATAAGATTGGGATATTTTAGCTTCTCTCAAATAAGAAAACCTACTAGACTCAAAGTTGTTCGTGATCTTCCCAGCATCACTCTGCCTGAAAGTACCATATGCAAATCATGCCAATTTGGTAAGAAAACCAGGGTGCAATTCAATGCCAAAGAAGGATTAGCATGTAAGCCTATTGAACTTATTCATACTGATCTATGTGGTCCTGTATGGAAAATTTCACAGCATGGAGAACAATACTACATTTTATTTATTGATTACTACTCTAGAATGTGTTGGATCGGTTTGCTAAAACATAAAGATGAATCATTTGAAAAATTTAAGATCTTCAAAGCTTTGGTTGAAATGAATTAAAGATAAAAATCAAATTTCTCAAATCTGACTGAGGAGGAGAATATATATCCGATAAATTCTTTTATTTCTGTGAACATCATGGCATAAAAAGATAATTTTCTATAGTTGGAACCCCACAACAAAATGACGCGGCAGAAATAATGAATATAACAGTTCAACAAATGGCTCATGCTATGCTTGATGAATCTAGAACTCTCGATACCTTTTGGAGAGGAGTAGCACATACTGCAGTAAATATTCTTAACAAGGCTCATGTTCGTGTGATCAGTGATAAAACTCCTTATGAGACATGGTATGGTAATCTTTCCACTGTTAAGCATTTTAGAGTTTTTGGAAGAAAATGTTTTATCAAGAACAATGATGAAAAACTTGGTAAGTTTGAGCCTAGAGAAGATGAAGGAATATTTCTTGGATACTCTTCTAGAAGTAAAGCATATAAATGTTACAATAAAATACTTCGGAAGATTGTTGAATGTATAAATGTTACAATTGATGAGTCTCTCACAGCTCCTAAAAGGGAAATAACAACAAAAAATGAAGATGATGATGATGTACATTTTCCCTCATGAAATAGCAACAATATAGAAGGAGAAGCCAATGAAGCACCAGAAGAAGATATATCTGAAAAATCTCCATCCATGTATGTTCAAAAGAATCATCCAGAATCCCAAATTTAGGGAGAAAAGGGATCATGTGTCAAAACAAGAAGAATTCTTGGAGAATCCCATAGCTATATGGAATTATTATCCATTATTGAACCACAGAATGTAAATCAAGATAGTAAAGATGAATGTTGGATTCAAGCCATGAATGAAGAACTTGATCAGACTGAAAATAATCATACTTGGGAATTGGTTCCAAGACGTCATGATAAAAATGTTATATTCAAAAACAAGTTAAATGAAAAATGGAGATGTTATTAGAAACAAAGCTAGACTTGTTTGTAAATGGTATGCTAAAAAATAAGGTATAGAATTTGAAGAAACATTTTCTCGTATAGCCAGACTTGAAGCCATAAGAATGTTTCTTGCTTTTTCATGTTTTCAACAATTCAAATTTTATCAAATGGATGTAAAATCTGCTTTCCTAAATGGTGATCTAGAAGAAGAAGTTTATATAGAACAACCAGAAGAATTCGAATATATCAGATAGAAGGTGGGAGTTTTCTCTGCCTCTCTTATCAAATATTCTTAATTTCATAAGATTAAATTCAGTACGCTGGTTTCATAAAGGAGAATCGTGTATATACACGAGTTTTGTCTATAAAACCACGTATGGTTTTTGCTGACATAAATTCTCTGGGCTAGTTTTCAAAATAGTCTGTGGTGTTGTTGGGTAATCTTTGTTGTTGTTCCAATATTGATATTAATATACCTTTCTTTGATATTTATCTCCTTCATGAAGATTCTTTGATGATTTGGTTGTTGAGGGTGTTTAGGATGCACAAGTTCATGGGGAGCACATGCTGTGTTGAAAAGGATGCATTGTTGTCATTCTGATTGGTTGTTGTGTTATGATCTCCTGTTTACGATTATTTGGTCTTAGTCATATCTATTAGTTGATGAAAAGTTCATATTGAGACCTATGATGTAAATTTGTTATATTCAGTCATGTAAGGACTAGTTCAAATTTGTAAACCCACTTGGTTGGGTAGTCGAGTCAAATATGTAATTGCAGTTGGTTGGTTCATTGATATAAGTATGAGTCCTTGGTGATAGGAATGTTCATACTTAGTTCAATTATAGATTCATGTACTTCATTGAAAAATATGTCTGAATATTTAGCTTGCAGTCAGGGGGAGCATGGTCAATACAGTGCACATTAGATCTACAGAGCTCTTCTTTCTACAAGGAAAGAGAAACATTGGTTTGGTATTGATCCTAACTTGGTGTTTGAATAATAATTTTTATGATTGATGTATCTATCAGGTATCTATCTATTGTGGTGATCAAACACCATCATGGTTGCCATCAAGTCCAAAGGGGGATATTGTTGGCAATATGATGCCATATATTTTCCTTGATGGAAACCTACTTGATGAAGTTGTACTTGATGGAAACCTACTTGATGAGTTGCCTTTTGATTAGCAACCTATGTGATAAAGATGTAAAAAGGATGTATCTACATGTCAGTTCAGAAGTGACAGAGAAAGGAAATCCAATTAGGATCATAGAAATGATAAATACAATATGTCACAATGTATATGCAGGTTTGATAAAGGCAAACCACGTAAATATGCTACTTGGAATACATGTAACCCGCGTATAAATCCGGAATTAGTATATTCACAGTTATTATGAAGAGAAGTCGCGTATACACGCGGGTATGAAGAAGCAAAGTCGTGTATGCCTTTTGCGCTCTAAAATTATGATACCAAGGGGCATTACGATGGTATTAGCCCATAGTATTGAGAATTTTGTCGTTCATTTGATTCCGTCCAAGAATACCATCGACAGTTGTGTGGTTTTGGCTCATGGTATTGGTAAAGGCTAAATATATATAAGGTGAAGAAGATCATAGTGAAAAAGTGTACATATGTAAGGGTTGTTACTGAATACTTCTCTCTGAAGTATATCTGCATGGGATGAACTCTGTTTTATTGGTAGATCTAAATCTATGATGCACCCTTGGATACAGTGATGGATCAGGATCTCTAGACCTAAAATAACTATGTACTTGCATGATCTAATTATGATATCCTTAGATATGTGACCTGGCACATGTTTTCTAAAGAGAAGTAAAGGAATCTAGGTAAGTTTATAGATCTGCATATTGTTGTAGTAATAACATTTACAGTTCTATACGCTAGTTCTTCACAGTGAAAGCATGTATACACGCGGATTTGCCTCAGCCAAAGTGCTTATGGAAGTCAGGGTTTTTTGAAGCTTGTTGGAGAGGCTATATGTTTATTGATGATGTATTTCTGTTGTCTGTCAATGAATTCTTCATGTAGATCTGGGTTGTTTGAATACTTTATATGATGCTAAGTTGAATATGTACAAATATGATCAATGAGTGAGTAAATATGTTTAACGATGACTGACTTAATAAGGGTTCTGCACTACTAAAAAGATATATGTATGAAAGCCTCAGATTTGGTTTTAAGATTGAAAATATTCTGTAAATTCAGTATTCTCAGACCTATACGCAGGTTGGTGTGAAGGAAAGCACATATACACGTGAAATCAGTAAAGTGAGGTAGCATATTTATTTTAAGATAATGAATGATTAGCGTTGAGATTGATTCTGCATACTGATTCTGAAATCTGGGTTTATTACTCTGTTCTGTTTATAGTGATCTCACTATTCTAATTGAAATTTGGGTTAATTTTGTTGGTGTTGATCTTTATGAAGTGTTGTGTTGAAGTTATGGGATCCAGTGTGAAAATTGATGAAACGTGGTCTATAGTGGTTCTGAGGGTTGAAGCCTTCACTATGGAAGTAGAAGCTTCCTACCAGTAGAAGCTGGTGTTCTGATCAAGGGTTGAATCTCCCTTCTATTAGTGGTTAGTAAACGAAATCAGGGGGGGTGGAGCTCCCTTCCAATAGTAGTTGGAGAATGAGAGAAGGTTGCAGCCTTTTGTAGGTAGATGTCTTCATACTTATATGAGTCTGCATCAATACAATATTGTAAGCAGTTTTTCATATAATAAATATTGAAGACAAAGACGACATCAACGATGGTTTTCTCTCGAATTGGGTTTCCACCTTAAAATACCGGTGTTCATATGTATTGCTTACGTGTGATGATTTATTCTGTTCTTAATGCACATGTTTGTAACTTACTAAACATCTGATGAATGAATGATGCACTGATTTAAGTAAATAATTCTCTGCATAATAAGATCTATGGTCATATGCAACTTTTATTAAATATATCCATGTGTATACGCTAGTTGGGTTCATTAAAGTCGTGTATAGAAATCAGTAAGGAAAAGCGTTAAATTTTTAAGTACCCCCCTCTCATTATTTTTCCCATCAAGTTCCTCCATCAGTTAGAACTATTTAAACTCATTTAAACTCAAATAATTAATTTAAACTATTACAACTCAAAATAAAATGCAGTTGGACCCTCTAAAACTTGAATTGAACTCTACATGCCTCCAGTTTGAACCCCAACTCAAATTGACTGAGCTAACTAAGTCTTCCCAACTCAGTTAAATTGTACAAGCTATCATGTGATGTGGAATTAAAAATTCCTTCTAATTTATTTAAGGGAAAATTAAATTAGAAGCCTCTTGTTGTTGCCAATTTCAACACTCCCTCTCAACAAGAAAGGTATTTTATGCTACCCCCATCCTACCTCTATTGAACTAAAGTCTTCTTATTGAAATTTCCTTAGTCAAGGTGTCTGCATCCTTCTCCTCCGTGGGAATGTACACTAATGATATCCTCCCCCTCTGTACATAATATTTGAGATGGTGATACCAGATATCGATATGCTTGGACCTATCATGAAAAATTGGATTAACCAAGAGTTTTATGCAGCCTTTTTATCACAATAAATCATCGTCGGATCCATATATTGACCAAAAAAACCAACAAGTATCTTCCTCATCCAGATGGCCTCACATGCTGGCTGATTGGCTACCATGTACTCTGCCTCTGCTGAACTGAGTGAAATTGATCTCTGTTTCTTGTTGTACCAGGAAAATGCTACTGATCTAATGCTGAGGATTCCTCATGATGTGATATTCTTGTTTGATGGACTCCCTGTCGAATTTGCATCTATGAAGCCTTGAAGCTTCACTCCCTCTGTTTTCCTGTACCATATTCCAAATTATGTAGTGCCTTTGAGGTATCTCAACATATGCTTTCCTGCCTTCCAAAAGAGCTTTGTAGGCTTAACCATAAATTAACTAAGTTGGTTAATCTCATAACATATGTTTGGTAATTTATTCACCAAATACATGAGTGAACCCACAAGCTACCTGTAGATGGTAACATCTACTACTTTGCCTAAAGTAGCATTATCCTTCCTCCAGATTCCCACTAGAGGAGTCTCCATGGGCTTGCTGCCCTCCATGTGGAACTTCCTGAGAATCTCGTTAGCATAATTTCCCTGAGATACAAATATCTCCCCATATCTTTTCCAAATTTCCAATCCTAGGAAATAGTTCAGGAGCCCCATGTCCTTCATCTCAAATTCTCTTGAAAGATCCTCTTTGCAAGACATGATGAGCTACTCATCATGTGTCAGTATCAAATCATCAAAATAAAGTACAATGATCAAAATTTTACCTTCTACCACAATATGGTAAAGGTTCGCATATAATTCACTCTTGGTGAAGCCCAAGTAGGTGAAGTAGTTGTCGATCCTGGTGTACCAAGCACAAGGTGCTTGTTTTATCCCATATAGTGCTCTCTTGACTCTACAAGCATTCGACTCTCTATCAAGGGCATAAAAATTTTTTGGCTACTCAATGTACACCTCTTCCTCAATCACTGCGTTGATGAAGGTTGTCTTTAAACCCATCTGATGTATCCTCCACCCCATCTACACTGAAAGTGCAAGGATGGATCTGATTGATGAGTACCTTGTGACTACTAAAAAGGTTTCATCATAATAAATCCCATCCCCTTAAGAGAAAAATATTGCCTTATGTTTCTCCACACTACCATATTTTTCCTACTTCACCTTACAGATCCACCTATATATTATAACTAACTTCCCCTCTGGTCTTCAGAAAACTTACCATGCACTGTTTCTGATGTTGGAGTCATATTCCTCAACCATGGCATCAACCCAAACAAGTTTTCGCACTACTTCCTTGAAAGAGGATGTCTCTTTATCTACACTCTCACTCATAAGAGCCATGTAGCTAGTGTACTGCTATGGGGGCCTTCTCTGTCTGTGTTGTAATGTGGGTGCTCCCACATTCACTCTAGCATCAAGCACCAACCTGTCAACTTCTTTGGTGCTCTTCGTTCTATCTTTGGATGTCTTTGCATGAGTGGGTGATTCCACTCTCTATTCCACTGCTTTTGTTTTCTCCACATCTTTAGGTTCTTGTTTTGGAGCCAAGAGATCCTCAACTGCATGCAACTGAAGCTCCCTCTCAAGGGAAATTCGCATGGCCTTCTCTTCATCGAATTTCACATCTCTTCTGACCACTATCGTCTTATGTGCTAGAAAATACACCTGATAGTTGTGAGGTGTATCAGTGTATCCCACAAATACTCGCAAATCATCTATTCGATCTAGCTTCTTCCTGACATGTTTGGTTTCATCGAAATCAACTAAAAAATCACATATTTTAAAATTTACCACATATGGTTTCTTACCTGAAAAATATTCCTCTGGTGTACTCATCCCAATTATCCGATGAGGACTTATGCTCTACAAAAATATTATTATGTTGCATGCTTCTTCCCACATATGCAACTGTAGGCCCTGATCATGCAACATCGCTCATGCTTCTCCCACAATAGTTATGTTCTTCCTTATGGAACCCCATTTTGTAGTGGGTTATGAGGTGCTATCAATTCCTATCAAATTCCTTCTGAAGCGCATAATTTCTTGAAATGGTTCGAGACATATTCTCCATAATTTTTTCTTCTCAGAGCCTTTACCTTCTTCCATGTATCTTTCTCAACAAGTTATTTGAACTCAAAAACATTGAGAACGCTTGATCTTTCTTCTGCATGAAGAAAATCCAACATTTGCATGAAAACTCATCTGTACACAAATGACATAATACTTTTGTTTTGCTATGGATTTTGTCAAGAATAGTCCACACACATGAGTGAAATCTATCAAGGATTTCCTTTTCTCAAGTTTTCTTATCGTTAAAGGTGGCTTTGGTGTACTTCCCCAATATACACCCTTTGCATGTATCTCACTGCTCAAGTCCACCCATGGGAAGTCCTGTAGAAATATGTTGCATGATATTGAAAGCACCATGGTGTATATGGCCCAATATTTTGTGCCATTACTCATCGAAGTCTCATATTTTCACCTTCTATGCTTTCGCGCTCAAGGAAACACAGTCTTCTACATCCATTTTTTAGAGGTTCTTTACTCGAACACTAATCTTCTTAACCTGTCATGTGGATTTGTGATGAAGGAACACCTTTCCTTTCCTAAATATCACATCATAGCCACGGTCTTCAAACATAGCAACTGAAACTAAATTCTTTTTTAAACCATGAACACACATTAAATTTTTTATGTGAGAGTAGTACGATTCTCCCTCTGAAAGCTAATTTTAGCTATTTTGGTCGCGTTATACCTCCTGTCATCTCTCATCTTGATGTGCATTTGGAGATCCTTCTCCTCCAAGCTACTGAAGAATTATTTGTTTTCAATCATATGTAATGAAGCTCCACTAAGTATCACACCGAACCCATCACCTATGACACCATGCATGTGATGAGGGTGAAATCCAACTCGAAATGTGAGGAAAGTGAATCACCTGTCGCTCCTCCTGAGGGCTTCTTGTCGGTCTTCTTATGTGGACAGTTTGTACCATAGTGTCCAAGCTTATGACAGTGAAATTTTTTTTATGTTTGACAAGTATCAATGCATGCGTGCCTCACCAGAATCATATTTGGAATGGGACACATTTCCTTTCCCATTCTTTGCATTTCCCACCAAGGCAAAATTCTCCTCATCATCATTCTTCGATGCATTAGGGGAATTTTGAGGTCTAAAATGGGCCTCCTAAGAAAAATGTACAACCAAAATAAAATTTATAAGAACCAATAAGATTCAAGATGATGATGTCAAACATGGGGGATGATTCACCATTTCTTAAGTAAAAGGGTAAAAATATTAAAAAAATAATAAAATAATAAGCTGTCTTTTAACTTATCTCCCAAAGTTTTTACTCAAATTTTGAGCAGGATTACTCGTTGGATAAAGCATTTAATTCCTTATCCAAGGAGTACCCATGTTGCATACTTTTGATAGACCCTGCTACGTAAAAAATGAGAAATACATGAAAAACATGATTTGAATCACTCTTTTCATGTAGCAGGGTCCATCAAAATTATGCAACATGGGTACTCCTTGTATGAGGAATTAAATTTTGCATCCAATGTGTACTCCTGCTCGAAATGTGAGTAATAAATTTGTGAGATAAGTTGAAAATATGAGTTGGAAACGTAGTTTTTTCTTTTTTCCCTCTCAAATTTGATGATGTAATCAAATATTATTTTATTATTTCCACTATTATTTTATAATTTCCTTAGGAGGCCCATTTTAGACCTAAAAAATCCCCTAATGAGGATCCATCTCTGGTGTTCCGTCGAATCTCTTCTTATACTAAGTCAGACCACAATCACTCCCACTCTAGTAACTTCTCCCTCCCATTCATCGAATTCTGGAACTTTTGCCAGCTCTTGGGAATGCCTAGAAGTGCTAGGCTCACCAAATCGTCCTCGGCAGCTGTCACACCTACAATTACAAGCTCATCTCGAGAGTGAGTGAACTCCGTCAAGTATTATGGAATCGTGTCACCCTTCTCCATCTTAATTTTTTTGAGTGTGTCCTCGCGCTAGCTTCCTCTAGTCATTGTTATTCTAAAACAGATTTGTTAAGGTCGTCCACATAGCATATCGAGTTTACTTTCCATGGAGGTTTGAGACAATATTATCTCAATATCCTTCTACCAAAATCCTTCTCGCCTTTGCTATAGTCTTCTTCTATGCATAAATATTTTGAGCATCTGCTGTTGTGGGCCTAGGAATATCATTATCTATGAATTCCTTCAATATTTTTTCCTCCAACACTACCTCCATATTTTCCTTCCAAGATATGTAATTAGAACTACCCTAAAGGGCATATTCGTGTCTCAATCCATAGAAAGACATCCTCATCATAGAAAATTTTAGTGGCGAATTTTCGCCCATGGGCGAAATTAAAGGGTTTTAAATTTTTTTTGGGTGAATTTTTTGTATCATAGTATATTATTTCATTATTTCAAATCGCCCCAAATTTATTTTATAAAAAAATTACGTCTAGAGGTTAGCCCACCTTATTTTAAGGGTGAGGGTAAAAAAAGTAAATTTATATTTGCAATCGCCTAAATTTATTTTATAAAAAAATTAGGTCTAGAGGTTAGCCCACCTTATTTTAAGGGAGAGGGGAATTAAAACAACTTATATACATATTAACTCTAAATCTATGGTCAAACCATAATTTTTTGATCAGTAGATGGTGAGGGGATGTTTAATGCACTATCATATTTGAAGTCAAATTTGAGGAACAAACTTGATAAACATATGGATATATGCCTAAAATTATATGTAACAAATTATGACATTAATTGTTTTCCATATGAAAGAGAACTAGCTCTTTGGCTATCATATTGTGATAGAAGGGGTGAAGACAATACAACAAAATTCTCTAATAAAATTGATATGAAACACGATGTTTTGGAGGATCAAAGTTACAGTTCATGTGGAAAATATTTTGTTCAAAATGAAGCAAATGATGATGAAATTGAGAAGTGGAAAATTGATATACCACAATATTTTATCTATTCCAATATATGTGAAGTCCCAAAGGACACTTATTTTGGTATACATGTTCAATAGGTTGTCTAAGAAAAATTGAATGGAATAGTACAAATGAGGTGATTCCTTTTATTTGATTAAATTGGTTGTTCCTCTATTTTTGTGCAGGTTCTAAATTATTTATCACATCAACATTGCTAATAATATATGCCAATTTGACATTGCATTTGAGGTAATAACATGTTCTGTACTTTCTATTCTTTATTGTAACATTGAATCCATATTTCCTTGCTGCAATGTTTTTTAAGATTGATGTCTTGATAATTAACTATTAATTTATCCCTTTCTTGTAGGTGATAGAAAATGAAGCAAAAATTTTATGAGGTGACGATCTATATTTTTACATAGGTAGTGTCCTTGTATTAAAGGATAAATAAGTACTTTAACAAGGCTTTTAATAAGAAATAATGGGTTCATTTCAATTATATGATTTTTTTTTTTTTTTTTTTTGTAGCTCTAATATCTTCATCACTCTTAATGTTTTGTTTGCTTGTTGCATTTGGATCTTTTTTCCAAGTTTGCAAATTTTGGGTTTATTTTGGCTAAAAATTATGATCTCTTAAATTCTTCTAGTTTTTATTTGATGTTTAATTTATCCTTTTGTTAAGGCTTGATTTGTTTCATTTTATTTTATTGATTTAAGGGGTTCAGTTAAAGTTAAAGAACTTTGTTGTGTAAAAATAATTTTTTTTTGTGTTTTTGTCATGTCCATTTGAGTGTGATATGGTATTAGGATTAATATATGACTTCACTTATTATCTAGGAATTCAATATTTTTTCCATAATTATAATTATTTTATTTATATATTTGATTATCGAAGTATATGCTTTATTTTATTTTTATTTTGATTTCCTCTCACATTGTGGTGTCACAAAAGAATATTCACCTTTTAGAATCTACTATTTTATTTTATATTTTCTTTAAAAATACTTATTGTTTGTTAAGAGAGGAAAATGAGCTCTGCTTAGTTAAGTGAAGAAAAAAATGGTCTATGCAGTAGGATCCTATGTGTTCATCATAGAAGTCATATTATCATGAGAAGTACATTCATCTGATGCTATTATACTTTGATACCAATACAAAAAAACATCATATGTAATTAGTTGAGAATGATAGATTGTTTAGTGTAGTACTATCCTTGAAATGAAAAGCCCCTTGATGATCATTGTTTTGTGAAATACTATTCCAAGCATTCATAGAATATTTTTTATATTTGTGTTAGACTTTTTAACTCACCCATTGCATATTTTTAATGAGTTTGTGTTATTTCATTTTTTTTCATTGTGTAGGAAATTAAGTCTCAATGCATATTCATCTTCCATTCATTCTCATTTTTATTTTGTGTGATTTCAAATAATTTTTTACCAAGTCAACATTATTAGAGTTGTTAACTATAGAATAAATTGTAACAACGACTACAATAGTTATGATCCAAAAGTAGGTTATAACCCTACATATTATGATGAAACACAATATTTTAAAGTTGTTGGTTTATTTGAACTTGAGGAATTAGAGAAGTATCTACCTTTTAGAAAAGTGATGTATAAGAAAACGAAATAATTTTATGTAAATATTCATGATTTTGATATAGCTATTCATAGACCTTATTTTGATGTGAAGCCTATAGAATATGAATTACATAGAATATGGCATGGTTATCTAGATGCGTAAAGACAAAGTTTGAGAAAAAGGGTTTATTTGGTTAAACATCACATGCCTTTGGGGGTGCCTTTCCAATTAATTTCCCCTTGGGATGTGATAAGAAATTTGTGGTAAAACATAATAAAAACATTAAAAAAGATTTTCAATAGTGTATAAGAAGAACCTAGAGCAACATTACCTGTGATTTTTCTTTTCCAAAACATGGAAAATTGTATATCATAGTTTTTAAATAAATATTTTTCTTATTATTACATATGTTTCTATACATTGGTAATGAATCATTAATATTTTAAAATTTTTTGTAATTTTTTAGAAGATTAATCAATAATTTTCAATACTTTATAACCTAGTGAAAAATTCGCCAATATTTAAGAAAATTTTATAATTTAGTGAAAGATTTGCCAAAAAATTATATATGTATATTATATTAATGAAAAAATAGCCTATACATTTTTCTATATACATTGGGGATTCACCCATTTATTATACATATAAATTTTGGGGGTTTCTTAAAATTTTCCTTGATCCTCATCTATTGTTGGTCTTGAAGAAAAAATCTACAAATTTTATTCACATGTTAAAAAAAAACTCATACTCTTCTCTTCTATAGTGATTCCTACTATGATACCATGTAGAAGATCCACATATATTTAACTAATATTTTAATATTATAAATAAATAAAAATGAATTTATTCTACAAAATTGCGGAAACCAATTACGATCGCACAATCACATGAACAAGAAAGCGAAAGGATTTCAATCGCACAACGCAAATATGTATCTAGGGAAAGCCTCAGCTAAAAACATTGTTGTATATATAATGCATTAAGTCAAGAATATGAAACAATATAATGCTTCTCTCAAGCTTGAGAGCTCTCTTCACTATCTCTAACTGTCTCACTCTTGTCTAAGCAAGATTGGTCCAATACATAACCAATTCCTTTCCTGTGTCTGACCACCCTTTATCATTCATTCCTGAGGGAATTGAGGCCCTATTAATTAGGAAATTAATAATAATTTATTATGCAATAAATCCAAGGCATCTTGATGACCTCATGCATGACATGTACAATTTTCTAATTATACGACTGAAATTTTACTTCCATTTAACTCCAATATCAACCTAGCCTTCCTTGGAACTGACATGCAAAAAATATTTATAGTGAATTATTAGTTATTTTTTTGATCGATTCATGTGATTTAAATCATATTTAATTCACTGGACCTCTCACTAGTTCCTCCATTAGTTAGAACTAGTTAAACTGATTTTACCTCAAATAATTAAGTTAATCCACTACAATTGAAAATAAACTGCAATGGGACCCCCTAAAAATTAGAGTGAACTCAACATGGCCCTAGTTTGACCCCCACATTGAATTTACCGAGCTAACTAAGTATTCCCAACTCAGTTAACTCATACAAGATGTCATGTGATGTGGAATTACAATTTCCTTCTAATTTAATTAAGGGAAAATTAAATTAGAAGCCTCTTCTTTTTTCCAATTTCAACAACATAGAGATTATGCTCTTAGCAATTGAAACACTGCTACTAAATCTTATTCATGTTCCTTCTTATTTTTCTAATTAAATAAGACGTTATTGAAAAAAACCAATATAAACTTGTCCAAGCACTAACTCAAAACATTATTCATTGAACACATAAATGATGTTACAAATAGTACAAGAAAAAAGGACATTGGTGAGGGTCATGCTTGTGACAGACCTTTAAGGTCCATCACCAATGTCACATATGGTGACTGTCCCTAAGAAATAGTCACTGTAAGTGTATATAGTGATGGTCGTTTAATGTCCATCACCAAAGCCATTTTCAATGAAACTTTTGGTGAGGGTCGTTAAAGGCCAATCACTAATTCTCTCTTTGGTGACACTTCTAGTGACGAACTTTTAATGACCCTTACCGATGCTCTTTTTGTTACTTTTGGTGACGATAAAAAAAATTTCGTCATCATTGATCATTCCAATGAGATTTTGATGATGTTATGTGCTTCTTAATATATTTTTGTCAAAAGATAATGATTTAATACCATTATTGTGGTGTATTTTTTATAATATGTCCAAGGCCATAGTTGTTAGAGTCAGTCAATTTTTTAAGAAGTAATTAATGTATATCATTTCCCTCAAGTAATGACTAGTTGAATAGAGTTTTCCTATGATTCAACACATGATTCATATCTAATAAGTTTATTATCTAGAAAATTCCCTTTAGATAAGTCCCACTAGTGTGTGTACGAAATATATTATTTAATACATAATCAATCTCTTTTAATTCTATTAATGATAAATACCTAACACTCCTCAACAATCCGGGCACATCTTAAATTAATGGTTTGGAACACACTAACATTTCTTAGAACTTTGCATGTCTTGGAAAATCTTTGTACCTAGAACATCTTGTCATGACAATGATGCACAAGCACATGGTTGCATGCGCTAGCACAATGTAGAACTCTCCTAGCATGTGTTGGCATGCATGTAGTCCCTAGCATGCCCTGGAACACCTTGGTTGAATGCATTGACATACATTAGCACTTGGCACACAATGCCACTTGGCATGTATTGGGACCTATTATTAGTGTGGCTAGCATTCCCCTTTTGAAAAAGAAAAAGTCCTGGATTATTAACCCTCTTATTGATTCTTCCTTTTGTTTCCTTGAAACTTCTTGACACATATTGACATACGCTTGCACCCTGCACATCCTTAGCACCTGGCATGTATTGGAATATCTTGGCACTATTTGGCACATATAATTAGCACACCCTGGAACTCCCAAGTAGACTTTGAGACTTCTTGACATGCCTGTATATTCCCTAGCATGCTTTAGCAATCCTTATCATACCTTGTCACTCCCTCCTTGGCATGACAACTAGCACTCATTAACACTAGTCCCTGGCACAAGTTCCTCATATTCATTAAATCCCATGAATTCTAACCTAGTGCTCCCTTAATGTTTTGTCCTAGTACTCCTTAACACTCCTCAACATGAATTAGCACTCTCTATCACACCTTAGCACTCTTCAACGTGCCCTTCCACTTCATAGCATGCCTAACACTCTGTGACACATATTGGCACTTAGCACGTGTTGGCGCTTGGAAAGTCTTAGCATGTATGGAATATGTTGACATGCCTTGGTATGATTTGACATGGTTTAATATTAAATTTATTTGAGATCAACTGTTGGAAAGTAGATGAGAAGCAACAAAGGAAGACTTGGCACTTAGAATGCACTTATAATTTGCACTTGGAGCCTATTGGCACCTAGTGTTGGTGTGCCTAAAATTACCCTCTTGGAAAAGGTAAATTGATGACTTATTAACCCTCTTATGTGTTTATTTCCTTGTAGTTTAACTTGTTTCTCCCTTTTCTTGCCTTGACAGTCCTTGGCACACATTGACACACCCTTGCACAACTTGGCATGCCTTATCACATGGAATATCTTAGCATGTTTGACATGCCTTCGCAATATCTGAAACATCTTAGAATTCCCTAGCAGACCTTGGCACTCATGTCCTCACATCTAGCCTTTACATTTTTTCACAACTTGGGAACCCAATAAATTCCTTGGCTACTGCAGTTCATGTGACAATAACTGCTTCCTTCAACTGCAACAATTTGACGAATTGCACCGACTACAAGTAGATTGTGCCTTGTTCACCTATGAACTTCCTATAACTCATCTTATGCCACTCATGTCCAAGATCAATTTGTTGCACTAAACTACTTACCAAGGCAAGGATCACATGATCTAGCCATGGCCATAAAAGAACTAAGCAACATAGCTTACATACGAAATATTTCACATGTATGTTAAGTTCATATAAATAGTAGAACATTAACTGAGAATTTGTAAGAACCATAAGATGCACAAGGCACACAAGATATAAGCTGACAGAAGTCGAGTACCCAAAAAATTATACACAACAATGTTCAATATGCAATTATATAGAATAGTTTAAAACATGAGCATGTAGCCAAAGTGTGCCACATCTCATATAAAAAAAATAGCTAAAGGCAAAACATTGTTGTGCCTAGCACAAAGTGATCTCCATTTTCTAAAACTGCTTTGTCGAGCCCGATATAACAACCGTAGGCTTGCCTCCTATAAATCCTATTATGAAATTCTCATAACACACTTCGTCCTTAGCACACTTGAATTCGCTGACACTCCCTAGACACACTCTTATTTGTACCCTTTAATGCATTTTGACCTAGTTATCCCTTGATATGCCCTGATAGTCCCTAAAAATCTTCAACATGCATTGACATTGTCCTAGATGTGTTAGCATGCATTTTCATTACTAATGTGCATGCTCTAACCCTCCCTAGCTATCATGCCCTCATAACTATCCTTACTTAATTTGCAACTTGGTAACCCAACAAAGCCCTCGCTTGACTACAATAGCTTGACCAAGTTATAGTTACTACAACTAGACTATGTTATTGAATTATGTAGCTTGGGCGGTACTCCACAAGCCTAGTGAGATGAGTTTGTGTGAGTTTGGTCACAAAAGGCTTTGTCGGTAAAGAAGCCAAGAAAAGGGATTTTGGACCCAAGATGGGGTTTAAAATCTAAAATAAAATTAATGTTTCTCAAGGTCTAAGTCGATAAAACCCGTATGTTCTATAGGGTTACTAAGAGGTCTAGGAAAAACTATTTAAGGAGGCCTTAGGATGAAGGAAATAACAATAAGTGAGAAGGAGCTCATTTGATCAAGGGGGCGAAGAGAGATGTAGTCCTAAAGTAGATCGAGTAAGAGGGATGAGTAAGGGTTTCTAAAGGGAGGCCATGATCTCCCTTCAATAGTAAGATCATCATGCAAGGGTTCACAAGAATTTTGCATACTTTAATGGTTGGTTCGAGCTAGGAAGTAGGATGTCATATTGTTGGTTCTCTTATGGTATATTGAGCTTAAGAAAGGTTTCTCATGAGAATCTAGGCCTGTGATTTCAATGGTGTCTTTGTGTGAAGGCAAAATCAAATTCAGAAATGTTGAAATTTGCAACAAGAAACATTGAAATTGGAAACCAGAAAGGACAAAAAAAAATGCACCCACACTGGTGAGGAATTTTGATGCACTAGGAGTGAGGAATGTGGGGCATCTAATTTATTTTTCCCTTAAATAAATAGGACAATAAATTGTAATCTCATCTCATAGAAACTTGTGTCAGTTAACTAAGTCATGATGACTGAGTTAGCTTAAGAAATTCGAGTTGAGGGTCTAAGATGAGGCATGTAGAGGGATTAATCTAATATTTTTAGGGTCTAGTTGCAGTTGATGCATTAGTGGGGTACATGTGTGAATTAGTTAACTCAATTAAATGAGTTAAAATCATTTAAATAGTTCTAACTAAGTGATGAACTAGTGAGAGGTCAGCCAGTGAATTAAATTATATTTAATTCATAATGAGTGATCAATCAGATAATTGATAATTCACTATTAATAGTTGCTCTCATGTCAGTTCTGAGGAAGACCCAGTTGAGACAGAGGTTAAAGGGAACATAAATATTAGTTGTATTTATACAAAATTTCCCATGTGAAATTTTAAAGTCAATGAGATACCATGATGGACTACACAATCAAGGAAGATTGATTTTCCTAATTAATAGGGAGCTAATTCCCTAGGAATTGCATGAGCAAGTTAGGCTGAAGGAAGGTTGAGAATTGGCTAAGTACTAGACCAATTTTGCCTAGATCAGTGGGAGACAATTGGTAGAGTGTTGGAGAATCTCATGAGAGATTAAGCATTGTATTGTTTCGTGATTCATTGGCTTAATAAACAATAGAGATAAAGTGGTTTTGAGCAATTTCTTTACCCAAATACATCTTGTGTTGTGCGATTGATAATTTATTTCTCTTAATTATATGTCATTGTGAAATCGTGTTTTATTTCTGAAAATTGTAGGAAGGATTCAGTATCTTGTTTTAGTACATTACAAGGTTATCTTGAATCTCGTTGGTTAGATTTTCTACATGGTATCAGACCAAGATTTTTTTGGGCAAGGATTTGCAAAAAATATCAAAAGATTTTGGTGTAACTTAAAAAAAAAAAATAGCATATTTGGATTCCTTGCAAAAAACTACCAAAATGGAAAATCAATTCGGAGCTTGGATGAGGGACATATCGTCGATTTAGAATGAAATTTTTTTTAGAAACTTTTGTAACAGTGAGACAATTACTATGTGCATGAGTCAAGAACCTATATGCACTTGAGGTACTAGATGCATCCAAAGCTTCAAGGAGCATAGTAGAGGTTTTAGACTTGGATGTTGATAAGGAGTAAAAATTACCTCTCAACATGTAGCCTTAGAAACAGTATCAGAAGGTTTTGGAGAATCCACAATTGGAGAGGTACAGAGGAGACCGAGTGGAAGCATCCACTCAAGCAGAGACCTCCATGAAGGGGAAATTTCAAGCCATATGGCCAGAGGGAGCACATGCAACCATACCTCCAAGTTAAAGGTTGGGTGATGTGTAGATTTAATCCCAAGGTAAGAAATTTGGGAAGCTTCCATTGAGATGGTATGTCTGATGGATAAAACCTAGCTATGAGGAGTCCAAAATACAACAATAGCAGGAAGGATCAGTTATATGGATGCAGTCAGATTTCAGAAAGACACAAATTAGAGTGACATATGTCAGATACTGAAGTGCAGATAAGAGTTGAAAACAATGCAAAGGACACGGATGTAGATGTCAGTAGCAGCGCAAAGAGTCCAGTAGACAGGTACAATAGCTAACAGAAGTCATAAGACTTTGATGAAAAACGAATTATACTGATTCAGTTGTTCAGAGGCTATTTAGTTTTAGGATTTGTAGGTGCAAACAACACTAGAGAAGTGTTGCATGCAAAATTCCAAAGGTACTGGATCAAGATAGATTGAATTCCTTTCTCATTGAGAGGGAGTGTTGAAATTTGAAACAAGAAAGAGTGAAATTGGCAACCAAAAAGGATAAAAAAATAATGCACCCACACTGGTGGTGAATTTTGATGTACGAGGAGTGAGGAATCTGAGGTGTCTATTTTATTTTTCCCTTAAATAAATTGGACAATAAATTGTAATTTCATCTCGTAAAAACTTGGGTCAGTCAACTAAGTCATGATGACTGAGTTAGCTCAAGGAATTTAAGTTGATGTGATCGAGTTGGATATTGGTGGCCACCCGAGTATTCCACTTGGGTCCTCTCCATTATCTCTCTTCATTTTTTCAGTTTCCTTAATTATAGCACAATTTACTATTTTTGTCAGTTTTTTGGGCCTGAATTTCCAGATCCGTTTTGAGGCCCCAAACGACATTTTTTGGGCATGAAAGGTTTGGCAATTTCATATAAATCATGTTAGCAGTTGTAGTCCTCAGAGAAATATTTCTAATGAGTTATCATTTGCATCAAACATAGATCATATGACCAGGTTATGACCCCGGGAAGTTGGTTGCCCAACTACCCCCAATGGGGCCCATAAACTCTTGGTGTTACATCTCCTCAGGTTAGGGTTTTCTCTTATTTTTTAATATTAAAAAGGCCTTGAGAATTATTTTAACACAGTTCAGAGGTAGCCCACGTGTTGTAGAGTAGTCAGTGATGGGGTGTACTGTTAAGGAACTCCGTCTGCAAGGTCACCAGTTAAAAACCTGTGGGTTATTAGAATTAGTCTAAACTAGAAAATAAAATAAAAACACAGTTCAAAGGCATGTAACTGCCACATATCTTCGCAAATATAAGCTAACATCGCCCGAGCTAGTTTGTTTTCTATTCTGTCCATAAGCATTTTTTAGTATTTGACATTAATGAAATGAAGTGTTATTCCTAATGCATATTTGTGTTTATGTTTATTTCTATATTTTATTGTGTTCCTGCATATTTCAGGATCATGGGGGTCTAAGATGAGGCATGTAGAGGGATTATAATATTTTGGGGGTCCAGTTGTAGTAGATGCATTAGTGGGTTGTAGGTGTCAATTAGTTAACTCAATTAATTGAGTTAAAATCAGTCTAACTAGTTCTAACTGAGTGATGATCTAGCGAGAGGTCCACTAAATTAAATTAGATTTAATTCAAAATGAGTGATAAATCAGATAACTGATAATTCACTATTAATACTAGCATGCCCCCCCCCCCCAGATGTGGGGGGGGGGGGGGGGGTTGAGAATAGTCTAGGTACTAGACCGATTTTACCTAGCTCAGTAGGAGACAATTGGTACAATGCTGGAGAATCGCATGAGAGATTAAGCATTGTATTGTTTCATGATTCCTTGAATTAATACACAATGGATATAGAGGGCTTCTGAGCATATTCTTTCCCCAGATAGATCTTGTGTTGTGTGATTGATAATTTCTTTCTCTTAGTTATATGTGATTATGTGATAATGTTTTGTTTCCGCAAATTTTAGGAAGGTTTCAATATCTTTTTTTAGTACATTACAAGATTAGATTCAATCCCATTGGTTAGATTTTCTACATGAAATAGAAGAGAGGTTTGATACGATCTTGTCTTGTGGTGGTTACTAGGATGCAAGGTCTGTGATGAAGACCAACATAAATGGAGGAGGGCTTCCATTTTAATTTAGAGCCAGAACAAAAGTAGACACAGGCATAATATTGACTGAGGTAACCCTAGTTTGAGGGTCAACATTGAGATCTGAATTTCATGTCAAGATTCGGTCAAATAAATGCCCAGAATCTATGGATCCATATGAACTAGGTCAATTCCCTTATGGAGGAAAGAGTCATGGTTTCTTCTATGGGTGGATATGGTTTTTTCTACAAAAAATTAGAAGTACACAAGTATAGTTCCCTAGTTAGTACAATTTCCTAGCATGTTTATTTCATAAGGTATGCCCTTAAGACTGTGACAAATTTTCATAGAAGAAGAGTGATTGTGACTCTTAGAGCAAGGTTTATTTATGTAATATAGACCGCAGACCTAGAAAATGGTTTGCAAATTCAATATGTGTGGAGATATCAGATCCAAAGGAGGGTGGAACTTGAGTAGGAGATTGAGCATGCAGAAGAAATGTGCCATATGAGGAATGGATTGACATATATAGGAGTTGATTTTGGTGGACTATCCATAGAGTTTTAGACATATATCTGAAGCAACCTATAAAAAATTAGTCAATGGATTGTTAGTGGATGAATTGTAACCCTAGTTCAGTCATCTATAGATTGTTAGAAGGATTATAAGAGGAGGAGTTCAGATTTGTTCATAGATTGGAAAACAAAGATCAAATTGTCGATACACAAGAACAATGATTTTCAGAGCACTCAAACCATTGTTAGGTGGAATATTTGAAGAGCCCTAGATGAAGACAATATTGTGGGCCCTAGATTAGTGAAAATAATTGACCGTGGTTGGGCATATTGATGGTAGTCCAAGTACAGTTGGAGGGTTGTTAGGAAACTGTCAAATAATTTCCCTAACTCTCGTACTTTTCAAGGACAACAAGATTGGTAAAAGGGCAGGTGTGTAGGGCCTAAGGATGTGCAGACTTTGAGGGACTAAAGTAGAAGTCAAGTGGGCCAGCCAACTAGCCCTAGTTCACTATATTGTAGAGAATTAATTCAATGAGAAGAAGGAAAATCTCCATAGCCCTAGACTTCTCATCTTGGAGCCATAGTATGGAAAAAGTGGGTATACCAAATATTTGTTAAGAAATAGAGTTTTGAACATATTTTTACCACTCAAAATAGTAGTGGACCTAAAAGGGGTTCCTAAGAGGGAAACTACTAGGACAAGGGCAACGTTGGAGGCTTAGCCCATTCTCACCACAACTAAGGCTCCTTTCTCTCCATGGATTCTCACCGATGGGAGGAGTCCCAATAGTTTAGGAAGTCACTTGTGGAGTATAGGTCAATGAGTAGGTGGGAAGTGGCCCTAGAAACCATTTCCCTAAGATAGAATAAAGAGTGGGACTTGCTTACCTTTCAATCAAGGGACTTGATCTTATAGGGAGAGAGGAGGGGATTGAAGGGTTCAGGGAGAAGAATAAGACTTATGGAGGAAATTATCAATCCCTAAAATTCTTTGGGAAGTTGGATTCCCAAATGGTCCTTGGTGAAAAGCCTTTGACACCAAATGGTACCACACGGGGCCAAGGGGACACAACCGAGGTTCCCGGATGGAATTTAGCAACCAATGATGTTACTATCGTGGAAAATGTGAGGGGAAAGGATCATGCAATATTTTTTAATTCTATTGGTCAAATTCATGCTACTAGGTTCTACCCTTGGGAACAACTAGGAAAAACTTGATCCTAGAGCTAGGGCTTGAGGTATCAAGAGATTCCACCATTAATTGACCCAAATTCTGAGGAGATTGAGGGTACCCACCAACTTATTTTCCTCTAGGATATCGATGTTTTCCTCTGGCTAGATTCCAGGGAAAATGATGCCGTAGGTGAACTAATGGCGCTAGACCTAGGGAAAAATGGAAAATTGTGAAAAAATGGGGGGAAATCATCACCCTTTTTGAGGTAATGGTGCTTAATTGAGTTGGGGATATTGAGTTAGGGATGATAAATTACAAGAATTATGTTTCTTGATCAAGGAGGCCTAGAAATTCAACTTCGTCCAATGTTAGAGGAAAACTAAAAATGACCTTCAAGAATTTATACTTCATACAAATGGTGCAATATTATTGAGATAAAATGATCTCTAATATATTTCATTCATCTAACAATGGTCCATATATTAAATAAGCTACATAGACACATAATTCAACATTTCAAAAATCATGATCAATTGGGTCAATAATTCATGATAGGAAACATCTACCTACATCCCATCCTACAAGATATCATAAATCCCCCCAACTCTTTGGACTAGCTATCTTTCTGAGACATTATCAAGGAGCTAAATAACACAACACACAAGATTTCAAAAGAATCTCTCAAACTTCCCATTGATACCTTTGTGACATCAGACTCCATCCAAAGGATGGAGTATCACCAAATGATTATTCATTTCTAAGCTCAAAAAATAAGCCAATGTAGATAATGCATGCACATTCCAATCATGGCAATCAATTTCTACATCTTCTCAATAGAAAAAACAAGTAATATTTTTTCTGTGTTAGCTTTATAGCATAAACACCAATTTCACCCATAATGTTAGTATAAGTTTAATGATATGACCTCAAAGGTGGGAGGAGTATTTTGTGGTGTATTGAACAGGACTAGGGGACAAACATGTAACATGGAGGGGTTAAAGTGGGATGTCCAAGAATGGTTTAATAATATCTACAATCCACACATTAGAGAATGAGAAGGGGGGTTAAGACCTGATGTCATAGGGGCTAGGCGGCCTAGAGGGAAGGTAATAAGAGAAATTGACAGGGGAAACCCCGATAGTGGTGATATGGGGATTAGGGGCCCCATTATCACAACCAATAAGCCATTAACCCATAAACACTAAAATCCCTATCCTTTAACCTCGAATACATAATCCCTTAACTCGTACACTCATAACTCATAATCCATCAACCCCTTAACGCATTAAACCTTAAGCCATTAACTCCTAACCTAGAATCCATGAACCCCCTAATCACTAGCCCCTTATTTTCTTAACCTGTGACCCTTAAAACTTAATCCATAACACCTACACACCTTAAAACCTAACCCCTTAACCCCTAAAACCTAAATCCCATAATTATTAATCCCTTAACCCCCAAATCCCTTTCCCCCCAAGGACTTGGCCCTTAAATCTTAACACTTCAAGCCCTTAACCACTTAGTATCGAAGGTAAAAAACAACACCTCAAACAAAAAAAATAACCTCTTAGGAGAATCCTTCACCTCTAACTAAGAATATTGGTATGATTTTATTTTTAGAGAACTAGGTATTGGTCTCGAGGGTGTGTGTTTGTGGGTAATGCCCTTATCAACATGTATACCAAATGTAGAACAATTGGATAATTTGCAAAACCTCAATAAGAATTGCTCACAATATCTACACTTCATTTTGACATGGAGCTTGTAGTGCTCTCCCACATAAAGACTTAGAAATGAATAGATCACTCATAATGATGCAACCTCTTCAAACCTAATGAACAAGGAGCTAGCCCTTGATACAAATATTTTGTTTTCTAAAAAAATGCAATTTTCTCAATGTAGAATACTATACATAAGAGAAAATAAAATGATATTATCCTCATCAATGCTTGAAATAGCCTCACATTTTCCATGAGTGGTGAGCCAAGGGGTGAATGTAGGGCACCATTAAAGTTACATCATGTTTAAATTCCTTTTACATCAGGAGATTGTTCTCCATAGTAGGGTTGATGCATCATCACAAGGGAGCATTACACCTTTTTGTGGGGGAGCGATTAAAGTTGTAACATGATTGAAGTGGCATACACCTCCAATGTAAATGAAATCATTATATGTTTGTGTCAAGTTGTTAAAGAGGTTATTTAGAAACAATCAATTTAGTACTCGGACTTCATTTTTTCATGGCCTTGACTCTAAGATGGATTTTTACTAGGAACACTTCACGCAACTAAGAGGGGGCCTTATTTTTTAACCCTCATACACACAAGAGCCCAAGATGTTTCCCTTCAGATCCCCCTTGGTGGTTTCAAAGTTGATTTACATTAGGTTCTAGTTGAAACTAACGACATCATGATATTTATCCTCTCAATAACATCTTCTAACTTTACCATATACACAACATTGGGTTAGAGTATCACATCATCTGTAGATGCTCCATTTATTATAGGATTCAAGGGACGTTCTATTTTATTTTATCATTATTTATATGGTCGTTATCTACTTTATTTCAATACATGTCTAACTATTTTTATGAGGGAGTTCCTTGGATTTAGATCTTTATATAAGACCTTATGTGGCCTTCCCCTTTTAAACGTTTCCAAGGGGGTCACCTCCTTCCATGTTTCCTTGCCTACTTAGGGAAAGAATTGACAAGCCAATATTTAAAATTCTTCAACTATCAAATTAGTGGGGCCTCATACCTTTTATTTAGCTTTTTAATGGGACATTATTTCCCCAAAGCGACTGTTGAGGATTTCCCATTGCAAATCACAGGTTGAATGTCATAGGACCCGTTACCTGACTTTCTATATGATTTTTTAGTGGATAATTTAATATTTTGGTTGGCATCTCAACCCTTGTGATTATTGTGACACTAATCGTTTTCCATCTAAGATATATGAATGGTTGTATAATTTGTTTGATGACACCTTGCCTTGGCCATCTAGAACACTAGGTGTAGTAAGATGTTGCTTTAGCGATCAATTTAGCTTGATATATATGATCCATGTATATATTTATAATGTGTAATATTTTTATTTTGATCACTTAAAGAATCTATTCTAACTCTTAAATTTTTTGGCCATAAATTCTATGCTGAATTGTTCCATGGTGTTTCATAATTTTAATCATAAAAATGTGTCATCTTGATAGTTTAAATATATAAATGGTGGTTTGAGTAATTACTACATATCATATCTTATTATACCCTTATTTCCCTTGGTCAAATTTTATCCCACATAATTTCATAGCATATTCATTCATTTTAATCATGATGTCCCACCCCATGATTCCAGCCAGTAGGAAATCAATTATTTTATCAATAAAACTAACTATGTAAACCACTTTGTTTTCAATTTTATCACTATGCTTTCATGTTGGGTTTTTGATCTTAATGATATCAGTTGTGCAAGTTCATTGAACGAGCTTCATTATATTAAGCTCTTTTTCTGTACAAGCTTAACCCAACTAGCACAAGCTCAACTCGACCGTGACATCAAATGACAAGAAAATTAAATAACATGTATGATGAATCACTTGGAAAGCTTATTACATGGTCATGATATGGTGGCCCACTGTTGATGACTCTCTTAGAGTCACCCATATAGACGATTGTGTGAAGAGGGATGACAATTTCTTCTATGGGGTAGAGGGAGCACATGCAACCATACCTCCAACTGAAAGGTGGGGTGATGTGTAGACATAATCCCAAGATAAGAAATTTGGGAAGGTTCCATTGAGATGGTGTGTCTCATGGATCAAACCTAGCTATGAGGAGTCCACAATACAAAAATAGCAGGAAGGATCAGATAGATGGATGTAGTCAGATGTCAGGATGACACAAATTAGAGTAACATATGTCAGATACGGGAGTCCATATTAGAGTTGAAAATAATGCAAAGGACACAGATGCAGATGTCAACAACAGTGCAAATAGTCCAGTAGACAGGTGAAATAGCTGGCAGAAGTCATAAGACTTTGATGACAAATGCATTATACTGATTTAGTTGTTCGGAGGCTATTCAGTTTTAGGATTTGCAGGTGCAAACAACACTAGAGAAGTGTTGCATGCAAAATTGCAAAGGTACTGGATCGGGATAGAGTGAATTCCTTTCTTAATGAGAGGAAGTGTTGAAATTTTAAACAAGAAACAATGAAATTGGCAACTAGAAAGGATAAAAAAATAATGCACCCACACTAGTGATGAATTTTTATGTACCAGGAGTGAGGAATCTGAGGCATCTATTTTATTTTTCCCTTAAATAAATTGGACAATAAATTGTAATTTCATCTCATAACAACTTGGGTCACTTAACTAAGTCATGATGACTGAGTTAGCTCAAGGAATTCATTTTTATGTGATCGAGTTGGATATTGGTGGCCACCTGCCTATTCCACTTAGGTCCTCTCCATTGTCTCTCTTCTATTTTTCACTTTCCTTTATTATAGCACAATTTACTATTTTTGTCGGTTTTTCGGGCCTAAACTTCTAGATCCATTTTGAGGCCCTAAACAACGTTTATTAGTTGTAGTCCTCAAAGAAATATTTCTAACGAGTTATCATGTGCATCAAACATATATCATATGACCAAGTTATGACCCCAGGAAGTTGGCTACCCAACTACCCCCAACGGGGCCCATAAAATCTTGGTGTTACATCTCCTCGGGTTAGGGTTTTCTCTTATTTTTCAATATTAAAAAGGCCTTGAGGCTTATTTTAACATCGTTTAGAGGTAGCCCATGTGGTGTAGAGCAGTCGATGATGGGGTGCGCTGTTAAGGCACTCTATCTACAAGGTCACCGGTTTGAAACCCGTGGATTTTTAAAATTATTCTAAACTAGAAAAAAAACACAATTCAGAGGCATGTAGCTGCCACATCTCTTCTCAAATATAAGCTACCATCACCCAAGCTAGTTTTTTTTCCATTCTGTCTGAAAGAATTTTTCAATATTTGATATTAATGAAATGAAGTGTTATTCCTACTGCATATTTTTGTTTATGTTTATTTCTATATTTTATTGTGTGCCTGCATATTTCAGGATCATGGGGGTCTAAGATGAGTCATGTAGTTTGATTATAATATCTTGGGTGTCTAGTTGCAGTTGATGCATTAGTGGGGTGTAGGTGTGAATTAGTTAACTCAATTAATTGAGTTAAAATCAGTCTAACTAGTTATAAATGAGTGATGATCTAGTGAGAGGTCCATTGAATTAAATTAGATTTAAATCACAATGAGTGATAAATCAGGTAACTGATAATTCGCTATTAATATTTGTGTGCATGTCAATTTTGAGGAAGACCCAGTTGAGATAGAGGTTAAAGGGAACATATTTGTAAGTTATATTTATTCAAAATTTCCCATGTGCAATTATAAAGTCATTGGGATGCCATGATGCATTACACAATTGAGGAAGGTTGATTTTCCTAATTAATAAGGAGTTCATTCCCTAGGAATTGCATGAGCAGGAGAGCCTGAAGGAAGGTTGAGAATTGTCTAGGTACTAGACAAATTTTACCTAGATCAGTAGGGGACAATTGGCACAATGCTGGAGAATATCATGAGAGATTAAGCATTGTATTGTTTCATGATTCCTTGAAATAATACAAAATAGAGATAGAGGGATTTTGAGAAGCTTCTTTCCCTAGATACATCTTGTGTTGTGTGATTGGTAATTTCTTTCTCTTAATTATATATGATTGTGAGATCATGTTTTGTTTCCCCAAATTGTAGGAAGGTTTCAGTATCTTGTTTTAGTACATTACAAGATTAGATTAAATCCCATTGGTTACATTTTCTACATGAAATAGAAGAGAGGTTTGATACGATTTTGTCTTCTGGTGGTTAGTAGGATGCAAGGTTTGTTGGAAATATTGTCATTTATGGAAAAGGAAGTGGTAAAGGAATTGGCATCTCACACAGTAACTAGGAACCGAGAAAAGAAACATAGCAGAGGACAAAGGTCAGTAGAGAAGAAGAGAGAAAGAGTGAATCTACAAAGAGAAGTATCAGTCAAGGAGCAACTTAAATTCAGTAGGAAGGATATTTGTGTCCCTGTGAAATTAAATCATATGAGAAATTTTATTCGGTGTATGTATGCATCCTGATGGAGAAAATCCTGTGTATGATTGTGTTTTGGTGATACTCTGATGGATGGAGGATACCGAGTGTATTTGGGTATTGATTGGTTCAATTCTCGTATCGAATGCCCTGAAACTCTGTTGAATTCATTCCCCTCATAAAGGAAGCCTGCGTATAACTAACTCTATCCTAATGGTAGAGAAAATCCGGCCGAAGATAGACCAAGAAAGAAGGATAGCGCAAACCCAGACTACCCCTTTGGAATCATGAATGGAACCTGGAAGGAAAAAGGTAGAACGTAACAAAATGAAGGACGGACGGAACCTTGAGCGAAGGGTGGAACCACGAAGGAGGAAAAAGACAAGCGGTTTCTGGTTTTTCATCGCACCGCTTTCAACGAGCAAGCGGTATTCCAGAGGTGGGGAGCGATTCCATAGAACGGGCGACACACGTCCCTGTACGATTTCACAAAACCTCTTACCACGGTGCGCCATCGCGCGTTATTATTCAACCCAGGATGCCCAGAGATATCGATACAAGCTGTTGATCTGGGAAGGAGCCATCAAACAGTGGTTGTATGAGGAAGGTGCACAAAGATTAACCAAAGTACAGTGGGCCATCGCACGTTAACGTTCGGCATCGGAGGTCGAGCGATATGCATATATGCTGTTGATCTGGAAGCTTGCTATCTAACGGTGATCGGACGCTGGACTTGCGCGAAGTTTACTTATGGTACCATGCGCGTATTTATGTGGGATCCAGTTTTTAAATAATATTTATTAAGCCGTTGATTATGCATGTGGGGCTGGATCCAAAGGTCTATTTTAAAAAGGCCATTTGATAAAAGCGCGGATTATTAATATAAATATTTAATTATCAAAGGGTGTGAATAATATTTATTTATAAAATTCCACGAATTTGATAAATAAAAATTCCAATAAAAGAAGGAATACCATTAGCGGTTGGATGGTTTTGACTCATCGTTTTACTAAAGCCAAAACTATATAAGGAGAAGAGAAATATAATATGAGGTGTGCATGTGCAAGGGTGGTGAATGAATAAATTTCTCTACGGAATATCTGCATGGACGAACCCTGTTCTTAATTGATCTGAATCTACGATGCACCTATGGAGATGATCTAGAAACGATGAATCTCTACTATGATCGGAAAAAAGAAATGATGAAGACCTGACAAAAGTCTGATGAAGAAACTGAAGAAATCTGGTGAATTTGAGGGTTGAAGCTTTCTATATGATAATGGAAGTATCCGGCTAGTAAAAGCTGGTGTGGAAATCAGGGGGTTGGAGCTCCCTTCCAGTAGTGGATGGAGAACGAGGAAAAGGTTGTAGCCTTTCTGCAGGTGGGTGCCTGCGTGCTGCTATAAGTCTGCACCAGCATAAATTGTAAGAAGTTTTCTTTATAATAAAAATTGAAGACTGAGATTACAACAGTGGTGGTTTTCTCCCGAATTGGGTTTCCACCTTAAATACTGGTGTTCATATGTGTTACTTATGTTTGATGGTTTGTTCTGTTATTTTTGTTCATGCTTACTGCTTACTAAACATCTGATGAATGAATGATGCAATAAGATCTCTGGACATACAAGTTGGATTCAGTAATGTAACATATGGTTTTAAAGAGAAAGGAAAAGTAAAATTTTTAGTCAGTTCTAAATACTGATTCACCCCCCCTCTCAGTATTTTTCCCAACAATTGGTATCAGAGCAGGTCCTTCTGAAAAAGCTTAGCCGCTAGAAGGAAGATCAAACAAGATGAGCAATCAAGATGGAATAGCATCTATCAGGCCTGCGCTCTTTAACAGAAACAATTTAATCTTCTGGAAAAAAAGGATGAGATCCTATCTTCAGTCTCTGGGAGTAGATGTATGGGCTATTGTTGAAGGAGAATATCAATATCCAGCTACAGTACCAACAGATTCGATGGAAAGAAAGAATTATGAAACCAATACAAAGGCAGTTAATGCTCTATTGGGAAGTCTAACTGAATTAGAATTTGTCAAAGTCATGCAGCTGAATACAACAAAGGAAATATGGGACAAAATCATTCTAAGTTATGAAGGTGATGCAAAGTTAAAGAGTGCTAAACTCCAAACTCTCATAATTCAACATGAGAATCTAAAAATGGATAATGAGGAGAGCATTGCAAATTTATTTTTACGACTTGATAATATTGTAAATCGTATGAGAAATCTAGGATAAACAATAACCGAATCTACTCTCGTTGAGAAAATTTTAAGATCACTAAAGACAAAATTTGAGTCAAAAGTTTCTGCTCTTGAAGAAAAGAAGGATCTTCAAAATCTTACCGTGGTGCAACTTCATAGCATACTAACTGCATATGAAATGAGACGAGGAGGACCATCTGAAGTCAAAGAAGTAGTCTTTAGAACTTCTACAAAAGGGAAGGAAGTACAAAAAACAGAAGGATCAAGATATATCTCAGAAGAAGATGAGATAAACTTTGTAAATAAACTTCAACTTGGCACAGGACGGTTCAGAGGTAAGGTTCCTTTCAAATGTTTTGATTGTGGAAGATTTGGTCATTATGCTGCTAAGTGTCCTCATAAAGAAACACATAAAAAGGGGAAGGAAGTAGCAAGAAGGAATAAGAATCGTTTTAGCACTAGAAAAAGTTACTATACTCATGAAGACAGTGATGGGTTATCTGATAGTGAGGAAGAATGTGAACAAGATCTTAGACTTCTCATGGCATTTGAAAAGGAATCTAGAGAAGAAAATGATACTTTTTTGGATGCTCTAGAAGACAGTTATTTTCTTGATGAAAACAATAAACTCAAAATTTGCTTAGAAGAGAGTAAAATAACCATAGAAACTCTGAAAAATCGGCTTGAAGAAAAAGAGAAACACAATGAGAAATTAGAGTGTGAAGTAGTAAGTCTAAGAAAAGAACTTGAGAAAGTAAAGACTCTGAATCTTAGATTTTCTAAAGGATCTGAAACCTTAGATGAGATTATCAAAGTACAACGTTCTCCCCTTATAAAGACAGGTCTTGGATATATCGGAGAATATTCTTAGGCTTCAACACCAAATTATCTAAAAGCAGTTACAGCTGGTATACAACATGCTGCCACTCAGCAAGGGAATAAAGAATCTTTACAGGTAAAGCATGATCATCTCAATTCAAAGAACACTAAGAGGAATGTCTTTCAAAGAAACACCAATCAACAGGTAAATTCAAGTAGAAGATTTCATGATCGTAGGAATTTCTTCTTCAATGGACAATGTTTCTCATGTCACAAATTTTGTCATAAAGCTGTTCAATGTGTTGCATATAAAACCATCATGACAAGAGAAGCAAGAAAGAAAAGGATTGATATTGAAACAAAGAAGAATACTTATAAAAACTTTTCTCCTCTTCAAAATGAAGTTGAATGTGCTTATTGCAATAATTTTGGCCATGAAGAATCTGAATGCAGGAGCAAAGTTCAGCCAAAAGAACATGTTCCTTCAAGCTCCAAAGTATGGAAAAAGAAGGAATTACAGGTTGAAAATTGTGGCATAGCGTTATTTTCAGAAGATGAAGAAAACCAATGGTACATTGATAGTGGATGCTCAAGACACATGACAGGTGACAAAACCAAACTTATAGCATATAGTTCTTTAGAAAAGGAAAATAATGTTACATTTGGAAATGATACTCCAGCGGTAATTAAGGGAAAAGGGTCTGTTTTTCTAAAAGAAAAGGTGAAAGCTAATGAATTCATGTATGTTGATGGATTAAAGCATAACCTATTAAGTGTAAGTCAAATGTGTGATCAAGGAACTGAAGTTGTCTTTAGTTCAAAAGAATGTGTGGTACGTGATCTTGATACAGGTAAAGCAATTATAAAAGGAAAAAGAACTCCAAGCAACCTGTATGTATTGAAGAACTGCAAAGAACAATGTTACTTGATTAAATCTTCAGAAAATTGGCTATGGCATAGAAGGTTGGGGCATCTGAGCTTCTCTCAAATCAACAAATCAAGTAGACTTAAAGCTGTTCGTGATCTTCCCAATATTACTCTACCTGAAAATATCATATGCAAATCTTGCCAATTTGGTAAGCAAACCAGAGTAGAATTTAATGCCAAGGAAGGATCATCAAGCAAGCCTCTTGAACTCATTCATACTGACATATGTGGACCTGTGAAGAAAAATTCACCACGTGGAGAACAATACTATATCCTATTTATTGATGATTTTTCTAGAATGTGTTGGATTGGGCTGCTTAAACACAAAGATGAAGCATTTGAGAAATTTCAAATCTTCAAAGCACTAGTTGAGAATGAATTAGATCTAAAAATAAAGTGTCTTAGATCTGATCGAGGAGGAGAATATATATCAGATCAATTTCTTGAATTTTGTGAACAACATGGCATAAAAAGACAGTTTTCTGTAGTTGGCACTCCACAACAAAACGGTGTTGCAGAAAGAATGAATAGAACAGTTCAACAAATGGCTAGAGCGATGCTTGATGATTCTGGAACACCTAACACATTTTGGGGAGAAGCAGCACATAAAGCAGTAAACATTCTCAACAAGGCACATGTTCATGTAAATAGTGATAAAACTCCATATGAACTCTGGTATGTTAATCCTCCCACTATAAAGCATTTTATAATTTTTGGAAGCAAATTGTTTATCAAAAATAATGATGAAAAACTTGGCAAGTTTGAACCCAGAGCAGACAAAGGAATACTCCTTGGTCACTCCTCTAGGAGTAGAGCATATAAATGTTACAATAAAAGGCTTCGGAAGATTGTTGAATGTATTGATGTTGTTATTGATGAGTCTCCAGTAGCTCCAAAAGAAGAAAAAAAAACAACAAATGAAGACGATGATGATGACATATATCCTTCTACATCAATTAGTAATCATACAAACAGTGAACCCAATGAAGAACCCGAAAATGATTTGTCTGAAAAGGCTCCATCCATATATGTTCAAAAGAATCATCCAGAATCTCAGATTTTGGGAGAAAAGGGATTAGGTGTACAAACAAGAAGGACTCTTGTGGGATCTTCTAGCAATCTGGAATTTCTATCCACTATTGAACCTCACAATGTCAGTCAAGCTAGAAAATATGAATGTTGGATTCAAGCCATGAATGAAGAGCTTAATCAAATTGAAAAGAATCACACTTGGGAATTAGTACCAAGACCTCATGACAAAAATGTCATTGGAACTAAATGGATATTCAAAAACAAGTTAAATGAGAATGGGGATGTTATAAGAAATAAAGCTAGACTTGTCTGCAAGGGGTATGCTCAACAAGAAGGTATAGACTTTGAAGAAACTTTTGCTCCTGTAGCTAGACTTGAAGCCATAAGAATGTTTCTTGCTTTTTCAAGCTTCCAACAAATAAAATTTTATCAAATGGATGTTAAATCTACTTTTCTCAATGGTGATCTAGAAGAAGAAGTTTATATAGAACAACCAGAAGGATTCATTTTGGGAAACGATGAAAAACTTGTTTGTAGACTTAAAAAGGCTCTATATGGTCTCAAACAAGCTCCAAGGGCATGGTATTATCGTCTTGACAAATATCTTCATCAACAAGGATTTTCAAAGGGGTCTGCCGATAGCAACTTATACACAAAAATTGAAAATGATAAACTATTGATTGTGGTTGTATATGTTGATGATATCATTTTTGGAAGTAATGAAGAGTCTATGAGTCAAAAATTTGCTTCTGATATGCAACAAGAATTTGAAATGTCTTTACTTGGGGAACTAACATTCTTTCTTGGCTTGCAAGTGCAACAAGCAACAAATGGCATATTCTTATCACAAGCAAAATACCTCAAGCAAATCCTAAAGAAGTATGGCATGGAAGAATGCAAACCTGTAAGTACACCAATGATAACCGGATGTAATCTCAGTTCTAATGATGATTCCCCCACAGTGAATCAACCAGAATACAGATCTATGATAGGAAGTCTACTTTATCTCACTGGGACAAGACCAGACATTATGCATGCAGTTGGGATTGTTGGACGATTCCAAGCTAATCCAAAAGAGTCTCATCTTCAGGCTGTGAAAAGAATATTCAAATATCTACAAGGAAATCAAGACTTTGGACTATGGTATCCAAAGAATGCTGATCTTACTCTTCATGCATACACTGATGCAGATTGGACTGGAAGTGTTGATTATCGGGAAAGCACTAGTGGTGGTGCATTCTATATGAGGCCCCGGTTAGTATCTTGGTTTAGCAAGAAGCAAAGCTCTATTGCCTTATCTACAACAGAAGTAGAATATGTGGCTGCCGCATCATGTTGCACTCAACTTCTCTGGATGATGCAAACCTTACAAGACTTTCAAATCAAATTTTCACCTCCTATCTCCATTATGTGTGACAATACAAGTGCCATCAGTATCTCAAAGAATCATGTTATGCATTCCAAGACCAAGCACATTCCCATCAAATATCACTTCTTACGTGAACAAGTGCTTGAACAAAAGGTGAAATTGGAGTATGTTCCCTCCAAAGAACAAGTTACTGATATATTTACCAAACCTCTACCCAGGGAAGCATTCGAATATCTCAGACAGAAACTGAGAGTAGTCTCTTCCATGCAGAGGATTAGATCTACTTAAATACAGAAGATTAAATTGGTTGTGAGGTGCTGTTGGGCATCTCTGAATGCACAGGCTAAGGGGGAGCATTGGTCATATGAAAAGGATGCATTGTTGGCATTTATAAGTCATTTTGTTATATTATGTTTGAAGAAATAGCATGATCTCAGGGGGAGCATGGTACTGTCAGTTCAAAGGATCTTGATCAACTCTTTGCCATTGATGTCAAAGGGGGAGAAAATGCTACAAAGGGCTTCTATAAGACAATCAGCGGAAGAGTATTGCCATCAATGCCAAAGGGGGATATTGCTGGAAATATTGTCATTGATGGCAAAGGAAGTGGCAAAGGAATTGGCATCTAACACAGTAACTAGGAATAGAGAAAAGAAACGTAGCAGAGGAAAAATATCAGCAGAGAAGAACAAAGAAAGAGTGCATCTACAAAGAGAAGTATCAGTCAAGGAGCAACTTAAATTTAGTAGGAAGGATATTTGTGTCCCTGTGAAATTAAATCATATGAGAAGTTTTATTTGGTGTATGTATGCATCCTGATGGAGGAAATCCCGTGTATGATTGTCTTCTGGTGATACTCTGATGGATGGATGATACTGAGTGTATTTGGGTATTGATTGGTTCAATTCTCGTACGGAATGCCCTGAAACTCTGTTGAATTCATTCCCCTCATAAAGGAAGCCTGCGTATAACTAACTCTATCCTAATGGTAGAGAAAATCCTACCGAAGATAGACCAAGAAAGAAGGATAGCGCAAACCCAGACTACCCCTTTGGAATCATGAACGGAACCTGGAAGGAAAAAGGTAGAACGTAACAAAAGGAAGGATGGACGAAACCTTGAGCGAAGGGCGGAACCACAAAGGAGGAACAGTACAAGCAGTTTCCAGTTTTTCATCGCACCGCTTTCGACGGGCAAGCGGTATTCAAGAGGTGGGGAGCGATTCCATAGAACGGGCGACACGCGTCCCTGTACGATTTCACAAAACCGCTTACCATAGCGCGCCATCGTGCATTATTATTCGACCCAGGATGCCCAGCGATATTGATACAAGCCTTTGATCTGGGAAGGAGCCATCGAACGGTGGTCGTATGAGGAAGGTGCACGAAGATTAACCAAAGTACGGTGGCCCATCGCACGTTAACGTTCGGCATCAGAGGTCGAGCGATATGCATATATGTCGTTGATCTAGAAGCTTGCTATATAATAGTGATCGGACGCTGGACTTGCACGAAGTTTACTTATGGTACCATGCGCGTATTTATGTGGGCTCCAGTTTTTAAATAATATTGATTAAGCCGTCGATTATGCATGTGGGGCCGGATCCAAAGGTCTATTTTAAAAAGGCCATTTGATAAAAGCGCAGATTGTTAATATAAATATTTAATTGTCAAAGGGTGTGAATAATATTTATTTATCAAATTCCACGAATTTGATAAATACAAATTCCAATAAAAGAAGGAATACCATCAGCGGTTGGATGGTTTTGACTCATGGTTTTACTAAAGGAAAAACTATATAAGGAGAAGAGAAATAGAATACGAGATGTGCATGCGCAAGGGTGGTGAATGAATAAATTTCTCTAAGGAATATCTGCATGGATGAACCCTGTTCTTAATTGATCTGAATCTACGATGCACCTATGGATATGATCTAGAAACAATTAATCTCTACTATGATCGGCAAAAAGAAATGATGAAGACCTGACGGAAGTCTGATGAAGAAACTGAAGAAATCTGGTGAATCTGAGGGTCGAAGCTTTCTGTATGATAATGGAAGTATCCAGCCAGTAAAAGCTGGTGTGGAAATCAGGGGGTTGGAGCTCCCTTCCAGTAGTGGCTGGAGAATGAGGAAAAGGTTGTAGCCTTTCTGCTGGTGGGTGCCTGCGTGCTGGTATAAGTCTGCACTAGCATAAATTGTAAGAAGTTTTCTTTATAATAAAAATTGAAGACTGAGATTACAACAACTGTGGTTTTCTCCCGAATTGGGTTTCCACCTTAAATACTGGTGTTCATATGTGTTACTTATGTTTGATGGTTTGTTCTGTTATTTCTGTTCATGCTTACTGCTTACTAAACATCTGATGAATGAATGATGCAATAAGGTCTCTGGACATACAAGTTGGATTCAGTAATGTAACATATGGTTTTAAAGAGATAGGAAAAGTAAAATTTTCAGTCAGTTCTAAATACTGGTTCACCCCCCCTCTCAGTATTTTTCCCAACAAGGTTTGTGATAAAGACGAACATAAATGGAGGAGGGATTCCACTGTAATTTAGAGCTAGAAAGAAAGTAGACATAGGTGTAATATTGACTAAGGTAACCTTAGTTTGAGGGTCAACATTCAAATCTGAATTTCATGTCAAAATTCAGTCAAATAAATTTCCAGAGTCTATGGATCCATATGAACTAGGTCGAGTATCTTATGGAGGAAAGAGTCATGGTTTCTTCTATGCGTGGATAGGGTTTTTTTCTACAAAAATTAGAAGTACACAAGTATATTTCCCTAGGTATAACAATTTCCTAACATGTTTAGTTCATAAGGTATGCCCTTAAGACTATGACAGTTTTGTGTAGAAGAAGAGCGGTTGTGACCCTTAGAGAGAGGTTTATTTATGCAATATAGACTGCAAACATGGAAGATGGTTTACAAATTGAATATGCATGGAGATATAAGATCCAAAGGAGGGTGGAGCTTGAGTAGAAGATTGAGCATGCAGAAGAAATGTTCCATATGAAGAATGGATTGACATGTAGAGGAGTTGATTTTGGTGGACTATCCATAGAGTTTTAGACATATATCTAAAGCAACCTATAAAAAATTAGTCAATGGATTGTTAGTGGATGATTTGTAACCCTAGTTCAGTCATCTACAGATTCTTAGAAGGATGATAAAAGGAGGAGTTCAGATTTGTCCATTGATTGGACAACAAAGATCAAATTGTTGATACACAAGAACAATGATTTTGAGAGCACTCAAACAATTTTTGGGTGGAATATTTGAAGATCCCTAGATGAAGACAATATTGTGGGCCCTAGATCAGTGAAAATAATTGACTGTGGTTGGGCATATTGATTGTAGTCCAAGTACAGTTGGAGGGTTGTTAGGCGACTGTCAAGTAATATCCCTAACTCTTGTACTTTTCAAGGACAACAAGATTGGTAGAAGGGCAGGTGTGTAGGGCCTAAGGATGTGCAGACTTTGAAGGAATAAAGTAGTAGTCAAGTGGGCCAGCCAACTAGCCCTAGTTCACTATATTGTAGAGAATTAATTCAATGAGAAGAAGGGAAACCTCCATAGCCATAGACTTGTCATCTTGGAGCCGTAGTATGGAAAAAGTGGGCATACCAAAGATTTGTTAAGAAATGCAGTTTTGAACAAATTTTTACGACTCAAAATAGTACTGGACCTAAAAGGGGTTCCTAAGAGGGCAACTGCTAGGACAAGGGCAACGATGGAGGCTTATCCCATTATCACCGCGACTAAGGCTCCTTTCTCTTCACGAATTCTCACCGATGGGAGGAGTCTTGGTAGTTTAAAAAGTCACTTGTAGAGTATAGGTCAATGAGTAGGTGGGAAGTGGCCCTAGAAACCATTTCCCTAAGATAGAATAAAGAGTGGGACTTACTTGCCTTTTAATCAAGGGAATTGATCTTATAGGGAGATAGGAGGGAGATTGAAGGGTTGAGGGAGAAGAATAAGACTTATGGAGGAAGTTCTCAATCCCTAAAATCCCTTGGGAACTTGGATTCCCAAATGGTCCTTGGTGAAAAGCCTTTGACACTCGATGGTACCACACGGGGCCAAGCAGACGCATCCCAGGTTCGCAGATGGAATTTAGAAACCAATTATGTTACTATCATGGACAATGTGAGGGGAAAGGATCATGCAATATTTTTTAATTCTATTGGTCAAATTCATGCTACTAGGTTCTAGCCTTGGGAACAGCTAGGAAAAGCTTGATCCTATAGCTAGGACTTGAGGTATCAAGAGATTGCACCATTAATTGACCCAAATTCATAGGAGATTGAGGGGACCCACCAACTCAGTTTCCTCTTGGATATCGAAGTTTTCCTCTAGCTAGATTCCTAGGAAATTGATGCCCCAGGTGACCTAATGGCGCTAGACATAGGGAAAAATGGAAAATTGTGAAAAAAGGGGGGGAAATCATCACCCTTTTTGAAGGATTGGTGCTTAATTCACTTGGGGATATCAATTCAAGGATGATAAATTACAAGAATTATGTTTCTTGATCAAGGAGGCCTAGAAAGTCAACTTCATCCAATGTTAGAGGAAAACAAAAAATGACCTTCAGGAATTTATACTTCAAACAAATGGTGCAATATTATTGAGATAAAATGATCTCTAATATATTTCATTCACCTAACAATGGCCCATACATTAAATAAGATACATAGAAACATAATTGAACATTTCAAAAATCATGATCAATTGGGTCAATAATTCATGGTAGGAAACATCTGCCTACATCCCATCCTACAAGATATCATAAATTCGCCCAAATCTTTGGACTAACTATCTTTCAAACACATTCTCAAGGAGCTAAATACCACAACACACAAGCTTTCAAAATAATCTCTCAAACTTCCCATTGATACATTTGTGATATCAAACTCCATCGATAGGATGGAGTATGACCAAATGATTATTCATCTCTAAGCTCAAAAAAGAAACCAATGTAGATTGATGCATGCACATTCCAATCATGACAATAAATTTCTACATCTTCTCAATAGAATAAACAAGTTATATTTTTTTTGTGTTCACTTTATAGCATAAACACCAATTTCACCCATAATGTTAGTATAAGTTTAATGATATGCCCTAAAAGGTGGGAGGAGTATTTTGTGGTGTATTGAACAGGACTAGGGGACACAAATGTAGCATGGAGGGGTAGAAGTGGGATGTCCAAGGATGGTTTAATAATATATATAATCCACGCATTAGAAGATGAGAAGGGGGGTTAAGACCTAATGTCATAGGGGCTAGGTGGCCTAGAGGGAAGGTAATAATAGAAATTGAAAGGGGAACCCCCGATAGTGGTGATAAGGGGATTAGGGGCCCCATTATCACAACCAATAAGCCATTAGCCCATAAACACTAAATTCCCTACCCCTTAACCCAAAATCCATAATCCCTTAACCCGTACACTCATAACTCATAATCATTCAACCCCTTAATGCATTAAACCTTAAGCCATTAAATCCTAACCTAGAATCCATGAACCCCCTAAGCACCGGCCCCTTATTCACTTAACTCATGACCCTTAAACCTTAATCCATAACACCTACATACCTTAAAACCTAACCCCTTAACCCATAACACCTAAATCCCTTAATTATTAATCCCTTAACCCCCAAATCCCTTCCCCCCCAACCCCTTGGCCCTTAAATCTTAATGCTTGAAGCCCTTAACCACTTCGTATCGAAGGCAAAAAACAACACCTAAAACCAGAAAAATAACCTCCCAGGAGAATCCTTCACCTCTAACTAAGAATATTGGTACGATTTTATTTTTAGAGAACTAGGTATTGGTCTCGAGGGTGTGTGTTTTTGGTTAATTCCCTTATCAACATGTATACCAAATGTAGAACAACTGGATAATTTGCAAAACCTCAATAAGAATTTCTCACAATATCTACACTTCATGTTGACATGGAGCTTGTAGTGCTCCCCCACATAATGAGTTGGGAATGAATAGATCACTCATAATGACACAACCTCTTCAAACCTAATGAACAAGGAGCTAACCCTTGATACAAATATTTTGTTTTCTAAAAAAATGCAATTTTCTCAATGTAGAATACTATACATAAGAGAAAATAAAATGATATTATCCTCATCCATGCTTGAAATAGCCTCACATTTTCCATGACTGGTGAGCCAAGGGGTGAATGTAGGGCACCATTAAAGTTACATCATGTTTAAATTCCTTTTACATCACGAGATTATTCTCCATTAGGCTTGATGCATCATCGCAAGGGAGCATTACACCTTTTTGTGGGGGAGCGATTAAAGTTGTAACATGATTCAAGTGGCATACACCTCCAATGTAAATGAAATCATTATATGTTTGTGTCAAGTTGTTAAATAGGTTATTTAGAAACAATAAATTTAGTACTTGGACTTCATTTTTCATGGCCTTGACTCTAAGATGGATTTTTACTAGGAACACTTCACACAACTAAGAGGGGGCCCTATTTTTTAACCCTCATACACACAAGAGCCCCAGATGTTACCCTTAAGATCCCCCTTGGTGGTTTCAAAGTGGGCTTACAAGTGTCTAGTTGAAACTAACGACATCATGATATTTATCCTCTCAATAACATCTTCTAGCCTTACCATATACACAACATTGCGTTAGAGTATCACCTCATCTGTAGTTGCTCCATTTATTATAATATTCAAGGGATGTTATATTTTATTTTATCAATATTTATATGGTCATTATCTGCTTTATTTCAATACATGTCTAACAATTTTTATGAGGGAGGTCCTTAGATTTAGATCTTCATATAAGACCTTATGTGGCCTTCCCCTTTTAAACGTTTCTAAGGGGGTCACCTCCTTCCATGTTGCCTTGCCTACTTAGGGAAAAAATTGACAAGCCAATATTATAAATTCTTCAACTATCAAATTGGTGGGGCCTCATACCTCTTATTTATCCCCTTAATGGGACATTATTTCTCCAAAGATACTGTTGAGGATTTCCCATTGCAGATCACAGGTTGAATGTCATAGGACCCGTTACCCCACTTTCTATATGAGTTTTTAGTGGATAATTTAATATTTTGGTTGGCATCTCAACCATTGTGATTCTTGTGACATTAATCATTTTCCATCTGAGATATACGAATGGTTGTATAATTTTTTTGATGACACCTTACCTTGGCCATCTAGGACACTAGGTGTAGGAAGATGTTGCTTTAGGGATCACTTTAGCTTGATATATATGAGCCATGTATATATCTCTAATGTGTATTGTATAAATTTGAATAACTATTAAATTATTCACTGAGATTATCCTGATCACACACTATTTGAGCTTCATGCATAATACATAACCTCTTCTACTATTGATCATCAATTTGCGTAAATTAAACAATCGCATGCGCACATTAAAACCATAAACAATCACACATATAAACACAGGATTTATGGGAAAGCTTAAAGATTAAAACCCCCAACTATCTATATATTATAATGATAGATATCATGTAACAATCATTGTACAAACTCCTCACAAGCTCTCAGTACAATCTCCAATTGTTACACACTACACAAGCTGAGATCATACAAAACACATGTTCCAATCTGCTCCACCTGTTAGCCAGCCTCTACTGCGCAATCCAATATGGATAATCGTGAGATCCAGGTTCAAATCCCACCAGTATGTACTGCGCAATCCTCATTACCAATGTGCAGAAAACTCATGCATCAAAGATAATACAACCGATGTACACACCGCTCTTTCACCTACCTCTCACTAAGTCTCCACCGAAATTGTCCATGCAATGGCAGCTAAATGATGTATTACTTAGTTGATTTATGAGTTATAATTAGTGAATTAATTAATAATTAATTAATTCACTCTCAGAATTTGTATCAATCGCTAGACTAATAACATTGTGCTCAACTCAGTTAAATTGAACACAACTCCATCAACTTCCTCAATCAACTCCACCAAACTCTCTCACATGAGTTCTAACCGAAGTCTCCATGCAATAGCTCCACTTAACCCTCAGGAATAGCGTAATTCCTTCTGTTAGCTCCTGTGCCACATCTGTGCACTTAACTGAACTGCTCCAAGAGAATAAGATAATGTTTATAGTCCAAATATTATTAAGAGCTAATAATATTCGACATATCTATTTTTAGACTGGCAATCTAAAAATAGATTCCGCCCAATATGTCTAAAAATATAAGTCCATATATTTTTTCCAACTTGACCAACCATCCACAAATAGCATCCTACAACTCATAGAACATGATCCATATGTCTAAAAATAGACATAGTCTAAAAATAGACTTTGCGCCAAAAATACCCTACGGGCCCACTTAGTGAAGGCGACTTCTTTCCACTAAGCTCCTCATATTTTTGCAATCTCAACACTCCCTCTCAACAAGATATGGATTATCTGCAACCCCTATCCTGCCCCTATTTTATTCGAATTTGCTCCTGGTGAGCGCCTTCGTCAAGATATCAGCATCTTGATCCTCCGTAGGAATGTATGAAAGTAACATGATCCTCCACTGCACACAATCTCTGATATGATGATACCAGATGTCAATGTGTTTAGATCTATCATGAAATACTGGATTAACCAAGATTTTGATGCAACTTTGATTATCACAATAAATCACAGTAGGCTCTAAGTGTGAACCGAACAACCCGACCAGGATCTTCCTCATCCATATAACCTCGCATGCAGCCAAAATCGCTGCCATATACTCGGCCTCTGCTGAAATGAGTGCCACGAATCTCTGCTGAAATGAGTGCCATGGATCTCTAATTCCTACTGTACCAAGAAACTGTTGTCGACCCGATACTGAAAATCCCTCTAGATGTGCTCTTTCTGTCCGTTGGGCTCCCTGCCCAATCTGCATCTGTGAAGCCACACAGCTTCACCTCATCCGACTGTCTGTACCACAATCCATATCCCGATGTGCCTCTGAGATAACGCAATACATGCTTCCCCGCCTTCCAAAAGATCTTGGTAGGCTTAACCATAGCTTGTGAAAGCTGGTTAACTGCATAGCATATATCGGGTCATGTATTGACCAGATACATAAGCGACCCCACCAACTGTCGATAAACAGTGGCATCCACCGCTCCGTGAAGTAGCATCTCCTCTCCAACCACCAGAAGAGGAGAAGCACGAGTTTGCATCCATGCATGCTGAACTTCAGCGTATCTCCCAGGTATTACCACCTAGTGCAACAAATTTCACCATCAGCCTCCAAATTTCCAATCCCAGGAAATACTGAAGGAGGCCCAAGTCCTTCATCTCAAACTCCTTTGCAAGATCAGCCTTGCATGAGTGTATCAACAGTTCATCACCTGTCAAAATCAAATCATCTACATAAAGTACAATGATCAGCAACTTACCCTCCACCACAATCTGGTATAGGTTAAGATCCGCCTCACTCTTGGAGAATCCAAGTCCGGTGAAATAACTGTCTATTCGTGTGTACCAAGCACGAGGTGCTTGTTTCAACCCATACAACGCTCTCTTAAGCCTGCACACATGCGACTCACTGCTGAAGATCTCGAAACCTTCGGGCTGCTCTATGTACACCTCCTCCTCAATCACTCCATTGAGGAATGCAGTCTTCACATCCATCTGATGAATGTGCCACCCCATCTGTGCTGAGAGAGCAAGAATCGTTCGTATGGAAGAATACCTTGCAACAGGTGCAAAGGTCTCCTCATAATAGATCCCCTCAATCTGTGAAAAGCCTTGGGAAACAAATCTTTCCTTTCACTTCTCCACACTCCCATCGCGTTCGCTTCACTTTGTAGATCCATATTGAACCCGGGAAGATCGATTTCCTCCCGCCTTGGGACAACTCCTCATGTACCCAAGTAATAACACAAGAATCATACTCTTCCACCATGGCATCTACCCATGCGGGATCCTCCACAAATTTTACTTCCGAAAGAGGACGGGCTCTTATCACGACACGTCTATGAGCCATGTATCCAAGATACCCAAGCCAAGTGACCGTCTCTCGCGCCGTGATGTAGGTGTTCCCCATAACCTTCTCTACATGTTGAGCCACGCTCGCCCTTCTAGTGCGCTTGCGCCCTCTGATGGTTGGTGCTGCATGAGTGGTTTCTTCCACTCCATGAACTTCCTCTTGTGGATGATCCACATCTTGAAGCTCATCCTTAGGAACTAATAGCTCTTCATCTGCATGCAAGTGTGGCTCCCTCTCAAGAGAACACTTCATGGCTTTCTCCTCCTGAAATTTGATATCCTGTCGCACAACAGTCTTGCGACTATCCGGAAAATACACACGATAGTTGTGGGGTGTATCAGTGTACCCCACAAATATTCCAACCTCTGCGGTCGGATCCAGCTTCTTCCTGGCATCCTTCGTCACATGCATGTAGACAGGTGAACCAAAAATCCTCAAATGGGAAATATCAGGCCTCTACCATAAAACGCCTCCGGGTGTACTCATGCTGACATCCCCGTATACGGCATATACCGCATTGCATGCCTCTTCCCACAAGTGAATGGGTGAACATCATGTAACATCATTCAGTGAAGACCCACAATCGTTCGTTCTTCCACTCAAGAACCCCATTCGCTCGTGGGTTATGAGGTGCTCCTTTAAATCTCACCCCTTCGCGCTCGAGCCAGTCCTTGAATTTGCCGCAGATGAATTCACCACCATCGTCGCTCCTAAGAGCCTTCACCTTCTTCCCCAATTCTTTCTCAACCAGTGCCTTGAACTCACAGAAATTGAGTATGTCTCGCTCTTCTTCTGCATGAAGAAGATCCAGCACTTACGAGAAAAATCATCAACAAATATCACATAGTACCTGTGCTTTGCTGTCGAAGCTACTGAGAAAGGTCCACACACGTCTGTGTGAATTCTCTCAAGGATCATCGTGGCGTGACTATCCTTCTCGTGAAAGGTGGCTTTCACAAATTTTCCCAAGGTACACCCCTTGCACTGATTTGGCTGCGCAAGAGTGCCTTTAGGAAGCCTAGTAGAAATCTACTGCAGTATCTTCAAAGCTCCATGGTGAAGGTGGCCCAATCTCTGGTGCCACAACTCGCCATCATCCCGGCTCACCACTCTTTCTGCCTTGCCTACCATTGCTGCGTAGCCATCCACCTACAATTGATAAAGGTTCTTAACTCGAACCCCTATCCTCCAGGTCTCACGGTTATGCTGCTTGCGAAATCCTTTCCTGCTTCAGCTAAAGACAACATCATATCCCTTGTCTTCTAACATCGCCACAGAGATAAGATTCTTCTTCAATCTTGGAACATGCATCACTTCCTTCAATACGAAGGGTTTACCAGACTCCCTCTCAAAGGAAATGGTACCAATACCGGTCTCACTGTATCTACCATCATCGCCCATCTCGATGTGCACTCCAAGATCTTTCTCATCCGGATCAGTAAACAAATATCGATCTCCTGTCATGTGAAAAGAAACACCACTGTCCAGAAACCACACTGAACTCATCACACTTGAGACCAAGCATGCGATCAGCGAAAAATCCAGCTCAAAATGCGAGGCTAAGGCCTCTCTAGCTGTAGATCCAGCAACCTGCTTATTTTTCTTCTTCTGCGGACAATTTGTGGCATAATGTCCGTGTTGGTGACAGTGAAAGCACTTCACCTTGGACATGTCCTGCTTCTTGCCTTTCGCACCGGAATGAGAAGATTTCTTGCTCTTCCCCTTCTTTTATTTGTTATCCAAATCGCAGTTTCTTCATCGAGTTCTTTGATGAAGATCGGAGTCTGGTATAGCCTTATCTCCTCTTGCACAAAGATCCGACCAAAGTGTCCCATCTGGCAATTTCTCCCGACCATTGACAGAGTCCTGATAGGTATGCCAACTCTTCGGAAGCCCAAGGAGAGCCAAACTCACCAAGTCCTCATCATCAACAGTCACCCCCACACTTCCCAGCTCATCCCTGCATTGGATGAACTTCGTGAGGTACTTGGGCATACTGTCGCCTTTCTCCATCTTTATGTTTCTGAGTTTATCCTTGAGCGCCAACTTCCTCTGGTCGCTCTTACTTTGGAATAAATCTGTCAAGGATTTCCACATCAAGAATGGAGAATCCTTACCATTCAATCTGGACACCACATGATCCTTCACACCCTCCAACAGAATCCTTCGACACTTTGTTGTTTTCTTTTGCCAAGCCTCAATTACGGCAGCGTCGCTAGAAGTAGGCTTTGGGACTTCAGCATCTATGAAATCATTCAACCCATTGTCATCTAACACCGCCTCCATCTTGTCCTTCCATGCAATATAATTCGAGCTGCCCTCAAGGGAATACTCCAATCGCAATCCGTTGAAAGATATCTCAACTTTGACACCAAGAAAACACTGCTGCAAATTCGAATTCCACTAGCACAAAACTCAACCACTTCAACGTTTCCTGCAATTTCTCCAATGATCAATACTCGCTCCGATACCATGAGCATGTAGAAATTTGAATAACTGTTAAATTATTCACCGAGATTATCCTGATCACACACTATTTGAGCTTCATGCATAATACATAACCTCTTCTACTATTGATCATCAATTTGCGGAAATTAAACAATCGCATGTGCACATTAAAACCATAAAAAATCACACATATAAACATAGTATTTATGGGAAATATTAAAGCTGAAAACCCCCAAATATCTATATATTATAATGATAGAGATCATGTAACAATCATAATACAAACTCCTTACAAGCTCTTAGCACTATCTCCAATTGTTACACACTACACAAGCTCAGATCATACAAAACACATGCTCCAATCTGCTCCACCTGTTAGCAAGCCTCTACTGCGCAATCCAATATGGATAATCATGAGATAAGGTTTAAATCCCACCAGTATGTACTACACAATCCTCATTGGCTTCTCAATCAATGTGTGTGCAAATCTCATGCACCAGTATAGTCACAACTGATAGTCACACTGCTCTTTCACCTACCTCTTCACTGGTCTCCACTGAAACTGTCCATGCACTGAAGTTAACTGATGTATTCTTTAGTTGATTAATGAGTTTATAATTAGTGAATTAATTAATAATTAATTCACACCACTCTCACTAATTGTATAGGTCGGTTAGACTAGGTCTGACTAGCTCAACAAGTTAAGCGAGAACACAACTCCATTACTTGTCTCATCAACTCACAAACTACGCTCACATGAGTTCTATTTGAATTAACCATGCAATAGCTTCAATAATACCCTAGGAATAGCGGCAATTCCTTCTATCATCACGCATGTGCCACATCCGGGCATCAGCCAGAAGTGCTCAGAGGATAAGATAATGTTTAGAGTCCAAATATTATTAAGAGCTAATAATATTCGACATATCTATTTTTAGATTGGAAATCTAAAAATAGATTCCGTCTAGTATGTCTAAAAATATAAGTCCATCTATTTTTCCCGACTTGACCAACCATCCACAAATAGCATCCTGCAACTCATAGAAAATGATCCATATGTCTAAAAATAGACATAGTCTAAAAGTAGACTTTGCGCCAAAAATACCCTGCGGGCCCACTTAGTGAAGGTGACTTCTTTCCACTAAGCTCCTAATCTTGTTGCAATATCAACATGTATTATTTTTATTGTGATCACTTAAAGAATCTTTTCTAACTCTTAAATTTTTTGGCCATAAATTCTATGCTGAATTGTTCCATGGTGTTTCGTAATTTTACTCATAAAAATGTGTCATCTTGTTAGTTTAAATACATAAATGGTATTTTGAGTAATTACTACATGTCGTATCTTATTATACCCTTATTACCCTTGGACAAATTTTATGCCACATAATTTCATAGCATATTCATTCATTTTAATCATGATGTCCCGCCCTATGATTCCAGCCAGTAGGAAATCAATTATTTTATCAATAAAACTAACTATGTAAACCACTTTGTTTTCAATTTTATCACTGTGCTTTCATGTTGGGTTTTTTATCTTAATGATATCAGTTGTGCAAGTTCATTTAACGAGCTTCATTATATTAAGCTCTTTTTCAGCACAAGCTTAAGCCAACTAGCACAAGCTCAACGCGACCGTGACATCAAATGAAAAGAAAAATAAATAACATGCATGATGAATCACATGGAAAGCTTATTACATGGTCATGATATGGTGGTCCACTGTTGATGACTCTCTCAGAGTCACCCATCTAGATGATTGTGTGAAGAGGGATTGCAATTTCTTCTATGGGGCAGAGTGAGCACATGCAACCATACCTCAAAGTGAAAGGTGGGGTGATGTGTAGACATTATCCCAAGATAAGAAATTTGGGAAGGTTCTATTGAGATGGTGTGTCTCATGGGTCAAACCTAGCTATGAGGAGTCCACAATACAACAATAGAAGGAAGTATCAGTTCTATGGATGCAGTCAGAATTCAGGAAGACAAAAATTAGAGTGACGTATGTCAGATACTGGAGTGCAGATCAGAGTTGAAAACAATGAAAAGGACACAAATGCAGATGTCTGCAGTAGCGCAAAGAGTCCAGTAGACAGGTGCAATGGCTGGCAGAAGTCATAAGACTTTGATGACAAATGTGTTATACTGATTCAATTTTTCGGAGGCTATTCAGTTTTAGGATTTACAGGTGCAAACAACACTAGAGAAGTGTTGCATGAAAATTTCCAAAGGTACCAGATCAAGATAGATTGAATTCCTTTCTTATTGAGAGGAAGTGTTGAAATTTGAAACAAGAAATAGTGAAATTGGCAACCAGAAAGGATAAAAAAATAATGCACCCACACTGGTGATGAATTTTGATGTACCAAGAGTGAGGAATCTGAGGCGTCTATTTTATTTTTCCCTTCAATAAATTGGACAATAAATTGTAATTTCATCTCATAACAAGTTGGGTCAGTTAACTAAGTCATGATGATAGAGTTAGCTCAAGGAATTCGAGTTGATGTGATCGAGTTGGATATTGGTGGCCACCCGCCTATTCCACTTCCGTCCTCACCATTGTCTCTCTTCATTTCTTCAATTTCCTTAATTATATCACAATTTACTATTTTTTTTCAGTTTTTCGGGCCTGAACTTCCAGATCCATATTGGGGTCACAAATGACTTTTTTTGGGAATGAAAGTTTTGGTGATTTCATAGAAATCATGTTAGCAGTTCTAGTCCTCGGAAAAATATTTCTAACGAGTTATCATGTGCATCAAACATAGATCATATGACCAAGTTATGACCCCGTGAAGTTGGCTGCCTAACTACCCCCAACGGGGCCCATAAAATCTTGGTGTTACATCTCCTCGCGTTAGGGTTTCCTCTTATTTTTCAATATTAAAAAGGCCTTGAGACTTATTTTAACATAGTTCAGAGGTAGCCCACGTGCTGTAGAGCAGTAGATGATGGGGTGAACTGTTAAGGCACTCTGTCTGCAAGGTCACCGGTAAGAATCTCGTGGGTTATTAGAATTAGTCTAAACTAGCCAAAAAAAAAACACAGTCCAGAGGCATGTAGCTGCCACATCTCTTCTCAAATATAAGCTACCATCGCCCGATCTAGTTTGTTTTCCATTCTGTATATAAGCATTTTTCAGTATTTGATATTAATGAAATGAAGTGTTATTCCTACTGCATATATGTGTTTATGTTTATTTCTATATTTTATTGTGTTCCTGCATATTTTAGGATCATGGGGGTCTAAGATGAGGCATGTAGAGGTATTATAATATTTTGGGGGTCCAATTGCAGTTGATGCATTAGTGGGGTGTAGGTGTGAATTAGTTAACTCAATTAATTGAGTTAAAATCAATCTAACTAGTTCTAACTGAGTGATGATCTAGTGAGAGGTCCACTGAATTAAATTAGATTTAAATCAAAATGAGTGATAAATTAGATAACTGATAATTCACTATTAATATTTGTGTGCATTGCAGTTCTGAGGAAGACCCAGTTGAGACAGAGGTTAAAGGGAACATAATTGTAAGTTGTATTTATGAAAAATTTCCCATGTGTAATTATAAAGTCATTGGGATGCCATGATGCATTACACAATCGAGGAAGGTTGATTTTCCTAATTAATAAGGAGCCGATTCCCTAGGAATTGCGTGAGAAAGAGAGGCTGAAGGAAGGTTGAGAATTGTCTAGGTACTAGACCAATTTTACCTAGATCATTAGGAGACAATTGGCACAGTGCTGGAGAATCTCATGAGAGATTAAGCATATTATTATTTCATGATTCCTTGAATTAATACACAATAGTGATAGAGGGCTTTTGAGAAGCTTCTTTCCCCAGATACATCTTGTGTTGTGTGATTGATAATTTCTTTCTCTTACTTATATGTGATTGTACAATAATGTTTTGTTTCCGATAATTGTAGGAAGGTTTCAGTATCTTGTTTTAGTACATTACAAGATTAGATTCAATCTCATTGGTTAGATTTTATACATGAAATAGAAGAGAGGTTTGATACGATCTTGTCTTGTGGTTGTTAGTAGGATGCAAGGTATGTGATGAATACCAACATAAATGGAGGAGGGCTTCCACTGTAATTTAGAGCCAGAAAAAAAGTATACATAGGTGTAATATTGATTGAGGTAACCGTAGTTTGAGGGTCAACATTGACATCTGAATTTCATGTCAAGATTCAGTCAAATAAATGCCCAGAATCTATGGATCCATATGAACTAGGTTGAGTCTCTTATGGAGGAAAGAGTCATGGTTTCTTCTATGGGTGGATAGGGTTTTTTCTACAAAAATTAGAAGTACACAAGTATAGTTCCCTAGTTAGGATGATTTCCTCTCATGTTTAGTTCATAAGGTATGCCCTTAAGACTGCGAAAAATTTGCGTAGAAGAAGAGCAATTGTGACCATTAGAGTGAGAGTTATTTATGTAATATAGACTGCAGACCTGGAAGATGGTTTGCAAATTTAATATGTGTGGAGATAGTAGATCCAAAGGAGGGTGGAGCTTGAGTAGAATATTGAGCATGTAGAAGAAATGTGCCATATGAAGAATGGATTGACATGTAGAGGAGTTGATTTTGGTGGACTATCCATAGAGTTTTAGAAATATATCTCAAGAAACCTATAAAAAATTAGTCAATGGATTGTTAGTGGATGATTTGTAACCCTAGTTCAGTCATATACAAATTGTTACAAGGATGATAAGAGGAGGAGTTCAGATTTGTTTATGGATTGGACAACAACGATCAAATTGTCGATACACAAGAACAATGATTTTGACAACACTAAAACCATTGCTAGGTGGAATATTTGAAGAGCCCTAGATGAAGAAAATATTGTGGGCCCTAGATCAGTGAAAAGAATTAACTGTGGTTGGGCATATTGATGGTAGTACAAGTACAATTGGAGGGTTGTTAGGTGACTATCAAATAATATCCCTAACTCTTGTAATTTTCAAGGACAACAAGATTGGTAGAAGGGCAGGTGTGTAGGGCCTAAGAATGTGCAGAATTTGAAGGACTAAAGTACCAGTCAAATGGGCCAACCAACTAGCCCTAGTTCACTATATTGTAGAGAATTAATTCAATGAGAAGAAGGGAAACCTCCATAGCCATAGACTTCTCATCTTGGAGCCGTAGTATGGAAAAAGTGGGCATACCAAAGATTTTTTAACGAATGGAGTTTTGAACAACATTTTACCACTCAAAATAGTAGTGCACCTAAAAGGGGTTCCTAAGAGGGCAACTGCTAGGACAAGGGAAACGATGGAGGCTTAGCCCATTCTCCTTTCTCTTCACGGATTCTCACCGATGGGAGGAGTCCCGGTAGTTTAGGAAGTCACTTGTAGAGTATAGGTCAATGAGTAGGTGGGAAGTGGCCCTAGAAACCATTTCCCTAAGATAGAATAAAGAGTAGGACTTTCTTGCATTTTAATCAAGGGACTTGATCTTATAGGGAGAGAGGATCAGTATTGAAGGGTTGAGTGAGAATAATAAGACTTATGGAGGAAGTTCTCAATCCCTAAAATCCTTTGGGAACATGGATTCCCAAATGTTCCTTGGTGAAAAGCCTTTGACACCAAATGGTACCACACGGGGCCAAGCGGACCCAGCCCAGGTTCGTGGATGGAATTTAGAAACAAATGATGTTTCTATCGTGGAAAATGTGAGGGGAAAGGATCATGCAATATTTTTTAATTCTATGGGTCAAATTCATGCTACTAGGTTCTAGCCTTGGGAACACCTAGGAAAAACCTTATCCTAAATCTAGGACTTGAGGTATCAAGAGATTCCACCATTAATTGACCCAAATTATGAGGAGATTGAGGAGACCCACCAACTTAGTTTCCTCTAGGAGATCAAAGTTTTCCTCTAGCTATATTCCTAGGAACTTAATTCCCTAGGTGACCTAATGGTGCTAGACCTAGGGAAAAATGAAAAATTGTGAAAAAAGGGGGGGAAATAATCACCATTTTTGAGAGACTGGCGCTTAATTCACTTGGGGATATCAAGTCAGGGATGATAAATTACAAGAATTATGTTTCTTGATCAAGGAAGCCTAGAAATTCAACTTCGTCCAATGTTAGAGGAAAACGAAAAATGACCTTCAAGAATTCATACTTCATACAAATGGTGCAATATTATTGAGATAAAATGATCTCTAATATTTTTCATTCATCTAACAATGGCCCATTAATTAAATAAGCTACATAGACACATAATTCAACATTTCAAAAATCATGATCAATTGGGTCAATAATTCATGATAGGATACATCTATCTACATCCCATCCTACAAGATATCATAAATTCCCCCAAATCTTTGGACTATCTATCTTTCAGACACATTCTCAAGGAGCTAAATACCACAACACACAATATTTCAAAATAATCTCTCAAACTTCCCATTGATACCTTGGTGATATCAAACTCCATTCATAGGATGGAGTATGACCAAATGATTATTCATGTCTAAGCTCAAAAAATAAGCCAATGTAGATTGATGCATGCACATTCCAATCATGACAATCAATTTCTACATCTTCTCATTAGAAAAAAAAAGTAATATTTTTTCTGTGTTCACTTTATAGCATAAGCACCAATTTCACCCATAATGTTAGTATAAGTGGAATGATATGACCTAAAAGGTGGGAGGAGTATTTTTTGCTGTATTGAACAGAACTAGGGGACACACATGTAGCATGGAGGGGTATAAGTGGGATGTCCAAGCATGGTTTAATAAGAACTATAATACATGCATTAGAGAATGATAAGGGGGGTTAAGACCTAATTTCATAGGGGTTAGGTGGCCTAGAGGGAAGGTAATAAGAGAAATTGAAAGGGAAACCCCCGATAGTGGTGATAAGGGGATTAGGGGCCCCATTATGACAACCAATAAGCCATTAACCCATGAACACTAAATTCCCTATCCCTTAACCCCGAAGCCATAATCCCTTAACCCGTACACTCATAACTCATAATCCATAAACCCCTTGACGCATAAAACCTTAAGCCATTAACTCCTAACCTAGAATCCATGAACCCCCTAAGCACTAGCCCCTTACTCACTTAACTCGTGACCCTTAAACCTTAATCCATAACACCTACACACCTTAAAACCTAACCCTGTAACCCCTAACACCTAAATCCATTAATTATTAATCCCTTAACCCCCAAATCCCTTTCCCCCCAAGCCCTTGGCCCTTAAATCTTAATGCTTGAAGCCCTTAACCACTTAATATCGAAGGCAAAAAACAACACCTCAAACCAACAAAATAACCTCTTAGGAGAATCCTTCACCTCTAACTAAGAATATTGGTACGATTTGATTTTTAGAGAATTAGGTATTGGTCTCGAGGGTGTGTGTTTGTGGGTAATGCCCTTATTAACATGTATACCAAATGTAGAACAGTTGGATAACTTGCAAAACCTCAATAATAATTGCTCACAATATCTACACTTCATGTTGACATGGAGCTTGTATTGCTCTCCCACATAAAGAGTTGGCAATGAATAGATCACTCATAATGACACAACTTCTTCAAACCTAATGAACAAGGAGCTAACCCTTGATATAAATATTTTGTTTTCTAAAAAAACTGCAATTTTCTCAATGTAGAATACTATACATAAGAGAAAATAAAATGATATTATCCTCATCAATGCTTGAAATAGCCTCACATTTTCCATGAGTGGTGAGCCAAGGGGTGAATGTATGGCACCATTAAAGTTACATCATGTTTAAATTCTTTTTACATCACGAGATTGTTCTCCATTAGGCTTGATGCATCATCACTAGGGAGCATTACACCTTTTTGTGGGGGAGGGATTAAATTTGTAACATGATTCAAGTGGCATACACCTCCAATGTAAATGAAATCATTATATGTTTTTGTCAAGTTGTTAAAGAGGTTATTTAGAAACAATAAATTTAGTACTTGGACTTCATTTTTTCATGGCCTTGACTCTAAGATGGATTTTTACTAGGAACACTTCACGCAACTAAGAAGGGGCCTTATTTTTTAACCCTCATACACACAAGAGCCCCAGATGTTGCCCTTCAGGTCCCCCTTGGTGGTTTTAAAGTGGGTTTACATTAGTGTCTAGTTAAAACTAATGACATCACGATATTTATCCTCTCAATAACATCTTCTAACTTTACCATATACACAACATTGGGTTAGACTATCACCTCATTTGTAGATGCTCCATTTATTATAGGATTCAAGGGATTTTCTATTTTCTTTGATCAATATTTATATGATTGTTATCTACTTTATTTCAATACATGTATAACTATTTTTATGAGGGAGGTCCTTGGATTTAGATCTTTATATAAGACCTTATGTGGCCTTGCCCTTTTAAACGTTTCCAAGGGGGTCACCTCCTTCCATGTTGCCTTGCCTACTTAGGGAAAAAATTGACAAGCCAATATTCAAAATTCTTTAACTATCAAATTGGTGGGGCCTCATACCTCTTATGTAGACCCTTAATGGTACATTATTTCTCGAAAGAGACTGTTGAGGATTTCCCATTGAAAATCACAGGTTGAATGTCATAGGACCCGTTACCCCAATTTCTATATGAGTTTTTAGTGGATAATTTAATATTTTGGTTGGCATCTCAACCCTTGTAATTCTTGTGACATTAATCATTTTCCATCTGAGATTTACGAATGGTTTATAATTTGTTTGATGACACCTTGCCTTGGCCATCTGGGACACTAGGTGTAGGAAGATGTTTCTTTAGTGATCACTTTAGCTTGATATATATGATCCATGTATATTTCTCCAATGTGCATTATTTTTATTGTGATCACTTAAAGACTCTATTCTAACTCTTAAATGTTTTGGGCATAAATTCTATGCTGAATTTTTCCATGGTGTTTCATAATTTTACACATAAAAATGTGTCATCTTGATAGTTGAAATATATAAATGGTGGTTTGAGTAATTAATACATGTCGTATCTTATTATACCCTTATTTCCCTTGGTCAAATTTTATCCCACATAATTTCATAGCATATTCATTCATTTTAATCATGATGTCCCGCCCTATGATTCCAACCAGTAGGAAATCAATTATTTTATCCATAAAAATAAATATGTAAACCACTTTGTTTTCAATTTTATCACTATGATTTCATGTTGGGTTTCTGATCTTAATGATATCAGTTGTGCAAGTTCATTGAACGAGCTTCATTATATTAAGCTCTTTTTCTGCACAAGCTTAACCCAACTAGCACAAGATCAACTCAACTGTGACATCAAATGAAAAGAAAAATAAATAACATGTATGATGAATCACTTGGAAAGCTTATTACCTAGTCATGATATGGTGGCCCACTGTTGATGACTCTCTCGGAGTCACCCATCTAGACAATTGTGTGAAGAGGGCTCACAATTTCATCTATGGGGGATTTTTTATTCTTCCATGGATCTGGTTCCTCAATTTCTTTTACTTTTGGCTTGTCCTCAAACATCGCTCTTGTTACCTTAAAGTTCGACCATGTATGTACAAAATTTCTCTAAATCCTCTAGAATGAAAATGTAATTCGATTTGTTAGGGTATATGAAATTGCAATGATTTCTCTTTGCTACTCTTCGAAAATGAATCTTAATGAATGTCAATAAACTCATGATTTCGATCTTTACTATTTAGAGAGAACCAAATGAATGCAATATTCCCTAAATGAAACGAAGTAGTCACCTATTGATCTTAGTGTCTTTTTTTGTTAATTACCCTCCTTTGCAATTGACCAATTTTGGGGAGAAACATACCTTTGTGCCCTTCTTTATCTATTTTTCCAGAATAGTTGGCTGAGATTAATGGAAACTGATATGATGTTTTATGGGAATTGGTATTACATCAGATCCTTTTCCTTTACAAACTAATATATGACCACTCATTTCATAAATTCAGTGCTCCCTTCTTTGCATGATTAACTCTTTGATGAATCATATGCATTCCTAGAGTTTCAATTTCAAGGAAATCTGCATGTTAGCGAATTTTCTCAATATGAGAAAAATAATTGTGTAGAGATGGATAAATAATTTTTTTTATAGAGTTATCATTCTAAAATTTATGTATTCAATTCCATGTATATTAATAAGATTTATGCATCTACAGTTAAATATTTTATTAAAAGTTTGGATACTTCTTTTGTCCACACCTCTATATGCTTTGAAACTCAGAACAAATTCGAAATGCCCCTGTTTACGTGATAAAACACATACATTTCATTAACTATTATGTTTTCTTGACATGCATTTCATTTATTTCTCATTTTTTTGTTGTTTTCAAGGTTTTTTCTTGATGTCTGTAAGTTTGATTTGGAATTCTCCAGAAAAAACAAGAATTCTAAAAAACACAGTGACTAAATCTCTCCTGAATTGTTGTAATATGGCTCTGCCTTCAAAGCTCACCCTTGCTGGATTCAACATAGGTGTTTGGGAGAGATTTAGATTCCCCCAAATCTTTGGACAAGCTATCTTTGAGGCACATTCTCAAGGAGCTAAATACCACAACACACAAGCTTTCAAAATAATCTCTCAAACTGCCCATCGATACCTTTGTGATATCAGATTCTATCGATAGGATGGAGTATGAACAAATGATTATTCATGTGTAAGCTCGAAGAACAAGCCAATGTATATTTATGAATGCACATTCCAATCATGACAACCAATTTCTACATCTTCTCAATAGAAAAAAAAGTAATTTTTTTTCTTTGTTCACTTTACAACATAAACACCAAATTCACCCATAATTTTAGGATAAGTTTGATGATATGACCGAAAATCTTGGAGGAGTATTTCTTGGTGTATTGAACATGACTAGGGAACACACATGTAGCATGGATGGGTAGAAGTAGGATGTCCAAGCATGGTTTACTAATTTTTATAATCCACGCATTAGAGAATGAGATAGGGAATTAAGACCTAGTGGTTATAGGTTAATGGCTTATTGGTTGTGATAATGAGCTAGGGGACACACATTCTGAAGGAGCTAAATACCACAACACATATATTTTACCTCCTTGTTTCCATAAAATCTATCATAAAAGATATTAAATCATTCCTCTCAAACCTGAAAAACAAAATAGAGCAATACAAACAATGAATTAATTAATAACATGTAGTAAGAATAAAATAAATCAAGGGTGAAAGTGAAAATAATAATCTAGGAATAGTAGAAATGCACTAATCTTATGCATTGGTTTACTTAGGCTCATTTGCGAGAATCCTCAAAGAATCCCCAACAATCTATGGATTCATGTAGCCTGTTTGAAATTTCTTGTGGCCTTTGTTCCTGAGTCCTCCAAAAGGTGTTTTGGTGTATGGCCCTTATGGAGCTAGGAAAACATTACTTGAAAAGGAAATAACAAGAGAATCATGGGTTGTTTTCATTAATTTAAGGCTGGCCAATCTAATGAGCAAATGGTTTGGGAATTCTTAGAATCTTGGTATGTTAACATTCCTACATTAGTTTTGTTTGAAGTCTTACGAACACTTTCTTGCATTGGCAATATATTTTTCTATTACTTTTCTCTTCCATGATGATAATTTGATACCAGTTGGGTCATTTTTGGCATGTTTTGATGATTTTTTTTTAGTAGATATTGTAAGGATAGTATACTACATGCCATGATCTATGATATATATGGCTTTACTTGAATTCTCATACATGATGGAAAATATATGTCTTAGGGTGCTACAATTTAAGGATGCGAAAGGATATTACTATAGCTTTATTAAAATGTTTAAGATAAACACAATGGTCATTTATATGGAACCAATCACCTTAGCAACAAATCCTCTCATTTTGGATTACTTATTGAATCCTAGGGGTACCCCAAAGCACAAATTTATAAGGTCTTTTAAGTGACTAGATCACTAGCACTGAAAGCCATCTTTACATTGGATGGTTCAAAATCTTGATGATCCATACCCTATTAAAAAAAAAATTGTATTCATTATTTCCTTCTTCGTATCACCTCCAATAGATATTGATGGTGTTCATGAGCCTATTTATGGTTCTATTATTTATGGAAACAATATTACCTTTGACGCCATTATTCCTACCTTTGCAACTATCAGTTTTCACTTCTATCCCATCAGGAAAGTATTTTTTGTCGATCAATGGCTACACAACATGGACCCTATGAACTAATCGTTCATGTCATTGATGTAGTTCCCACACGACACAAACATTTGATGGTCTATCATAGCCAGACAATCTATGATGGTTTTCATAGATGCCTAACCTAGAACAATGAGTTTCATTCTATTATCAAAGCCTCCAAGAAATGGAAATATTATATTCAAGCTTACTGTGAAATGTTGCACTCACATGCTTATCTAAGTGTTGAGAATCACACTTTCCTTAGACTTTGTTTGATCCTCTCCTTAAATTATCACCTCAAAGGAATGCTTTAGTTATATCTGTGAGGTGTGAGATTGATATCCTTCTACCAAATACTAAAGACATATTTTATATCCTAGTTATATTTATATTTTCCTTCATTTTTCTCATCTCTTTTTGTTATATGTATGTGTGGAGATGTGAATACTTTTCTTATATTTTATAGGAGTATCACTACATTGTAGGTGAGTAAGGAGGCCTAAATTTTTTATTTGTTTGCATATTATTTGATCTCTTTTGACATATTCTAATAACATTTATCATCATTGATTGCACAAAATCATGGCCTCTTATGCTCCTAGAAAGTTAATCATTCTTCATTCTATTACTTAAACACTAAACATAATTGACAATATCCTTCAAATACATGAACATTAAACAACATTGGCAATATACTCCATCCAAAAGGCACTTTGATTTTCTTGATAAATATTAAGAAAAACTTTAATTTGAAAAAATAAAATTAAATGATTTTTATTTGATTAAATATTTTATTTTTTTAATATAAAAATAAATTAATTATTGAAAATCTAAATAATTTTAAAAAAATGAAAATTAAATTCCCACCAAGCAGCTTTTAACTAAACCCAGCCCAAAACAAATAAAAAAAAATTAGTGTTTGCCCAACTAGAACGCTTCAAAAACATTTAAGGCGAGGAGGAGTTCATAAAAACCATTTTTTTATTTATGTTTAGGGCTTTTGAGGTTTAGCTCTTTTGGGACCGCTGGAGGAGAAGGAGGATCGGCTTTACCTCAGGGGATGGATATTTCAAAAATTTTGAAGTGTGTTCTTGGATATAATTAGACAATAAAGATTGGGCAAACAACACTAACCTTTCCAAGTTTTTGATCTCAGTATATGGTTGCGTACATGCCAATTACAGTTCATTAAGAGGTATTTTGAATTAGTTTATCGATATGGTAATTTTAGTAGGTTCTTCTAGCTGGTTATGTTATACTGAAATCTAGATGTATATGGTTTCTAGATGTTTATTTTTTCTATTGAGTGTTATGCATCTAGTATGTATTTATTTCAATCTGCAGTGTTGTTTGTAATGCTAATTTATATATATCGTGGAAAAATAATGACTCTTATTATCTCCCCTCTAAAAAATGATTTTTAATGGTGTTGGTTTCAAATTTTGGCAAAGCGTATAGTGGTAACCATAAGTGATATTGTTAGATTGTAGGAAGCACCAGTCATCCACTATTCTTCTCCCTTGGATTTCTAGGTTTCTTGCAGTGGAAGTTGAAATATTATATGCACTTTAAGTTCATTTCATTTATTATAAATTAAACTCATATTTTTCCCTCTATATCAAGTGTGGAAGATTGCAGAGCAGGTTGGATTCCAGCAGTTTGGGAAGAATTGACACTGATTTCATTTAATTTCAAAAAGCGGTAGTTCGTTTTCATTTCTTTGGCTATGGATTGGGGAGGAAACTCTGGCAGAAGAGGAATAGGAAGAGGTAGAGGTGTAAATGGAGGCTGAGGCTAAGGAGAAGAAGGTCTGGGTCAAGGTGAGGGCCAGGGACAGGTTCAGGGAAGAGGCAAAAGTAGGGGTTCAGTGAATCAACCTCGAGGTCTTCCACCTCAAGAACACATTTCTAATATTCCTATTCTGGCTTCCCAAATGAGGGATCCTAATATCAATAATCAAGAGCCTTCTAGGGCACCTTCCATCCCTATGCAAGTGCCTCCACCTGTAGTTGAAGCCAACTACTCGACATCGATGGATTCTTCGAAGGAGTCTGTCGAGGGATTTAGCATTGTCCAGATGCCTTCGGGCTCTGTTTCATTCGGATCTATTAAAGTAGAAATAAAGTTAGAGAGTGGACAGAGATCTAAGGCCACTCATGTTCCCGTTAATCAACTAGATGGTGGAGGCAAGAGAGCCATTGCGCCTATCAGACTTTATGCCAATCATTTCTGAGTTAACTTTAATGTTGGAGTGAAAAATTTTCACTACTGGATGTCCTTCGCTGGCCTCTGACCTCACCCTTCCTTTCCTGCATGTGATAACTCATCTAGGGTAGAAATGTGCATGCCATAGTTTTAACTTTTAATGGATGATTTTAGATGCTCATCATATAATGAAATTAAAACACAATAAAATATTGTGACGAGGCGCGGAGTGATTGATGAAAGTAAAACACAAAAAAATATATAGATTCTCTTATGAAGAGGCATGATAGAATGAAACTAAAACACTTATGAGCTATTGAATTAGGGGGGGATGTCTCTTTGTATTTATTTTTGGATTTCTAGACTTCATTTTTCCCCTTGAACATTGCGTTGTAGTGGTTTTTCGCAAACTAAACTTATAATACTGGTTTTCCCCCTACTTCTTGATTTTAAAATAAACCATTGTCAAGAAACCCCCACTTCGCTAGGTTACATAAAATAAAATACAGTAGACTTTCAACATCAATTTTTGAATAAAACAGAGGCCATTAGCTGATTTTCGGTATGCTTGCTGGCTTTACCTCTTCTATTTAAAATGGGTCATTCACATCATTATTTTCGATAATGTACCCCATCGTGTCGTTCAACCTTCCTGCAACCTTGATCGCAGAGTCGTCACCTTTCAAATTTTTATCTCAGGGCTCGTTAACACCCTCTCTAGCGCCCATGACAAGATCTTCCCATCACTAGGTTTATTTAAACATAGCAATGCAACTATTAGCTTCTAGCTGGCCATGTCTACACACACGATAAAACAAAAATATAAAAAAAAAATGCAATATAGGATTTTAGTGCTTAAAGTGTATATCAAGGCATTGCATTCATTATAGCAGTCAATTGTCCATCACATTCATAATGATCACATTTTTTTGCTAGTTGTTCGATGCCAAACTTCTCTTTGCGCGACTAACTAAATTACCAACCCCCATGCCATTTATCTTTACTTCAGCTATTTGCCACATATCTCGGCGGTATTTTTCGTCATTCCCACAACAACCGGGCCATGGATGATTTATACGTATTTATCCCTTAGTTGTTTCCAAAATAATAGCTTTGTATCGTGAGCATAATCTCAAAACGAAGCTAGACCTATACGATATAGTCAAAACAGAGTATAGAATCCTAGATGCTCTGCAGGATTCTTCATTCAGGTTATGAAATGAAGAGTAGTTCATTATACTGATGACATAACAACACATTCAAATGCTCATTAATTGAGTAATGAATGCATAGCCTGCATCGTATAAAAATAAATTGACTTTAGAGAAAATATTTCTTTCTACTTATTTATTATAATTTTTATAAGATATAGTTGCTTTTACATATCACAATGAATGGAGTGATTTTGTATCAGTTCACTTTTCCCATTTTACCTAGGCTACTAGTAGAGAAAGGTAAATTATGGAATCTCATGAAGTTAATTTTAACATATTTTCAAATGTGCAAAGAAAGTAAAGAGGGAAAGCAATATTTATGCTAATATATATTATTTAATAAGCTCTTGTACCTGATAGCCTTAAGCAATATTTATTTTTTACAACTCTATACCTCATAGAAGGATTCTTACAAGTGGTTTAATTGTCAACCGTGTGCATAATTTTGCTGGCAAACACTTTCCTTTAAATGGTAATGGATTAACATTAATTATTTATGAAAATTTTCCACTATGACTTAGATATACAGTGAGTCACTAATGGATATGAGAATAAGGAAAAGGAGAAGAAACATGGGAAAGTAGAAAAGGAAGTGAAAGTAGGTAGGGTTTTCAAAGAACATACAATGGAAGTTAAAAATAATTTGCGGCAGCCTTTGATAATGCTAAAATTGTTTTTGATGGGAAAAAAAACATATAGAGTATGCATTGTTTTCCTGAAGGAAAATACAGTGTTAAACTATTAAAACATGAAGAGGCTTCATCCAAAGAGTTTTATGTGGCGCTGAATTTTAGTGGCCATGAGCTTAGTGGAGTGTCTTTGGCCCAATTTCTAAACAATAATGATAAGAAACATGTAGAATTAAATGTGGGCCTTCTACAGTTCTTGGATCTGGTCATGAGGGATCATCCGAATGAGACTCGAATTCTAGTGGGAAGAAGTCTTAATCCGAAGCAATTTGAACGAGATGGAGATATTGGCGGTGCAGTGGTGGCTTCAAGGGATTTTATCAAATTTTGAGGCCCATGGCTTAGGGATTGGTGTTGAACTTGGACCTATTTGCAATAGTTTTTCACAAAATTATTCCTTGCTTGAGTATTTATGGGAAAGTAGTAAAAATGACTACAAAGAGAGCCAATCTCTCTCTCAAAGAGAGCTAAGGGAAGCAAAGAAAGCTCTCAAGGGGTTGAAAATTATAGTTATCCAGAGGCAGTGTTCTCTTCTTATTTCTTTTTTGTGGTTTATGCAGTGAGGGATTTGTTCACTTATCTTATTTTTTGGGTGACATTGAGAGGCATTAGATCAGTGAAGAGTTGTTCATTTTTTTATATACCCCACTCTCCAATAGCTAGTAAATACAATAAGAATGATGTCTTACCCGCAAGAGATAATTTTTTTCTCCAACCCTTGCATGGAAGGGAGGATCTGAGTAATGAATGAAATGACTGCCATAACAACTCTGTTTGGAAACTTTGCCACTCAAATGGTTCTACCCTAAAATA
>CM076583.1:952539689-952729419 GCA_034641835.2 Pinus albicaulis | reverse complement strand
GCAACCCAACATCTGTGATGCTCCAGGTGTTAGTATGAATCTTAATTCCAAGCGTACAAAAAAAGACCACTTTAGATGCGCATAAAAAATAGCCCTAACAATAGAAATGACTGCTAATATCTTTAGATCTGCAGTTAGGTGATCAAGATAAATGCTGCAAAATTCTAGATCTATGCATTAGAAGACATTAAACAGTAGAAAAAACAAGATTTACTCCATGCATCCAATAGAAAAGACACGGATATATCAAATGAATTTTGTATTAATGGCACCTGGGAGGAAAACACAAGAGGGTGCTCCCTGTTCTCCTCAATGGGATGGGTTCTTGTAAGTCCTCAGCACTTCAGATCTAGAATTATTCTCTCTTGATGGTGTAGAAAACCCAGACAAAAATAGTAGCAAAATATGACTATGATGGTGGATCAATAGTGAGACAAAAATTTTAGATCCAGAGTGATCTTTAGGCAACAAAAGGTGATAAATGAATTGGAAAACCCTTCTATTTATAAAAAAATATTGAGTTAGTCTAGATATTGGTGCATAATTTAAATATTATTAACCAAATAAAGATCCAACTTTTATGGAATATTTTATTATATTTATTGGACGGAAAAGGAATTGGACTTGGGTCAAATCCCTTTATTTGTAAATAATAAATAAATAAATGATTTATTTATCATTTTAAGGATGTGGCTGAGTAATAACTAAATAAATAATGATTTATTTAATTATTTAAGGGTGATTTAGTCATATTTAACAAAGAATATTATTTAAATAAGGTTTAAATAACTATTATTTAGGAAATAATAAGATAAATAATGATTTATCTAATTAATTTCCTTGTTTTGGGTTAAATATAACTAGGAATATTAATCAAACTGCTATTTTATTAATTATTCCTTGAGGAAAATCAAACAAATATAGATTTATTGAATATTTCCTCATGGGGTTTCCTGTTTAGACTGTTAGCCACCTATAAAAATTGTTATACCAAAGGTGGCTAAATCATTTTTGGAGCCTTCAAGAAACAATTTTATTGCTAAAATTTTATCTCTTGAAGACTCTTGAAGACATCATGCCCTTTTGTTTAAACCTTCACTGTTGTTTCCATTTTTAAACTCTGGAATTCTGCTGATTTCATGAGAAAAACTGTTGCAAAATCACCATTTTTTTTCCCTTTCCTTCACTTCCAACTAACCTTCATTTTCCCCCATGAAATTCCTCTATTTTTCATTTTTCCCATTTTCCCTTCATAAGATCCATATTACATAGTTTAAAACTCCTTTTTTAACTCTGCCGAAACCCCCAAATCCATCAGAAAACTCTGAAAATTTCATAAAAAATACATTTTTGTATTGCAGGCTTAATCCCCTTTGGGCTAAGTCCTAACCACTTCCCCACCACATGCCCTGGCGCTAAGAACCAAGTGCTGAGTCCATTTTTCACTTATCGCATTGTAAAAAACTGAGCGTGCAAGTCTTTTTGTTATGTTAATCAAAAGTTCTGATGCGATTAGCCTATTGTTATAACCCCCGATATTTATTATCGCCTCATATAACCCGTGGGCCTGCATCGGGTGCTTAAACATTGTTATAAACCATTTCCGATGCATTTTCCCCTTTTTAAATTGAAAAACCCACTTTTTCTAAAGTTTTGGTCTAAATCCGCCATTCCATGTTATCAATGAAAAGCCCGTTGATTTTTTTAGATCGAACGGTCACTATAATCTCGCATCGAAGATTTATGCAATGGGTAGATGGAAAATCCCACATCAAAAGTTTCGATGCAATTGAAGCCCCATTGTATAAACTCCGCCCCCCCCACTTCACTCCATATAAACTTATGCCTGGGACCAAGAGTTTAAGTCCTGAAGCATTAATCGCGTTGGAAAAAATCAAAATGGTTAGATTGAAAAGCCCGACCTTCCAATGCGATTGGCCCTTATATACATAAGCCCTGGGCCTATCACACTCCATATAAACCAGTCCCCGCAACCGGGCGCCTATCCACTTCATATATATAAATCCGCCCTGAGCCATATAAAACCTTTGTTTTTATTAAAAAAATTTATTTTCATGGGTTATAAAGGGTTTTCCACTGGTTCGTTATTAAAAGAAATCTCGACCGTTGATCTAAAGCCGATCAATGGTCAGCACAAAATCGCATCAGCATTTTTCATTGGACGTGTTACACTCTATGCCACCCTCGATTGGCATTTCCCTGATCCATCCTCTGCCATCGATCTGATCTGCAGATCGACGACCTACAATCAATCGCTTCGGTGCCTCTATGTTCTTTGCCCCACCGATGCCGATAGCTCTGATTACATCTGGACCGTCCACGTGTCCAGATTGGATGGTCTAGATTGATCCTCCGACTTTGGTTATAAATATACACCCAGCTTCATAATGTTGTTTCGGCCAATCTCAGCCATTGATCTCTGTAGATCAACGGTACTCATTAACCCTTCCTCTGCCATTATATAATTTTCATTTGATTCCCAGATGCAATCTCCACTGTTGATTCTTAGATCCAATGGCTCACATTTAACTAGACAGGCCTGCCCCCTGTGCATCCTGCCCTCTTCAAAATTTGATCTCGGCCATTCATCTCAGATCTAACGGCTCAGCTTGAAACCTCCCTCCCCGCTATCTAGCCGCACATCTATCCCATATCACGCTCTTTCTCAATCGTCCGATCTAAGACCTCAGATATAATGGCCCACATTCCATATCGCATAACTTTCAGCGTGAAGGATAATTTCCTAAGGGCCACACGATATAAGTGGTTTTGAAAAGACACGTGTCGGGTGGGAACGTATATTGCATTCAAAAAGGAAAAACTGCCTCCCCACCCTTTGTCCATGCGAAAATAGCTGTTTTACCTCCCGAAACCACCTTTCCCCATTTTTATTATGATTTATCGCATGCGCCTTCCACCGTTAATCTCTGCAGATCAACAGCTCAGATCTAATCTGGCCTTGCACTATCACCCTCCACCTCTTCCGAAGGGTTTCTAACGCAGATCTCCACCGTCCATCTGATTGGCCGATCTCATTCGACGACCCACGATCATCCCAAACCCCCAACTTCACTTTTAACCATATTTCCTCCAAACAAAGGTTTCTAACCTATTTCCTTCGCATTTTCCTCTAAAAAACCGAATAATGTGACTCCTTCACATTATTAGTCCACCGCTGATCCCGACCATTGATCTCTTTGATCAGCCATGAATCAACGGTTCTGACTTAAAAGCTCCCTCTGCTCTCCTTTTGACCTCCGCAGATAGATCTCCACTGTTGGATGTTGTCATCCAATGGCCTTGCTCCTTCCCTGGAACCTCTGAAGCAGTCTACCCAATAAACGCAGGATTTATTAATTTTTATTGTTTTATGCAGGATTTCATGGTTTTTTCATTATATTGAAGAAAATCCAGAGGCTAGGAATGATGATTCCCATGCCTTTGATTCATAAAAGAGAAGCCATCCACGGGGTCCAATTTCACGTTTCGTCAAATGCTTCATGGGCATTGATGCCATATGGGCCCTGTGAAAACCTGCACATCAACAAGACATAATATGATTAAAACAAATCAAAAGAGTATCAGTGTCGAAGACCTACCATAGCAAAAACTGGATATTAAAGATGGATTCCATAGTTTAATGGATTATGGCTAAGATTGATTATCAAAAGCCTAATCCATTAAATTAAACACAATTAAAGGGAAAATCAAAAGATCTGCAGACAGAAAAGCCTCCACCACCACAATAGAGGCCAATTGATTCCTATCAGCTACCTCAGTGCCACCTGTTGCCTTAAAGCATTCAAACAGAGGTCGAAGTTATTGATCAGAAAGAAGATATTTGGCTTAGCGCAGCCGAATAGTTAATTCTGCCAAAGGAAACTAATGCAAAAAATATCAGTAGAGTTACTATAGCATGAAACAGAGCCTTAAATTCAACAAAACCTCCCACCGAGCTTAATTATTAAATGTAAAACAATTAATACAGACGAACATATGTGAACTTCTCCATCGAGCCCCTCAAAGGCCGAGAAATATCAAGTTTGTATTAATTGACTTGGGAGATCTTTGATCCCCTATGACCTCCTCATTCCTTATATAAATACTCCTATAGAATATGAGAAAATGTTGGTTACCGAACTTTGAAATATACTTGAGCTTGAGACTTCTACTTGTAAATAGTGTTCATGAGCTCTTGAAGCTTTGCTTGTGATTAGATAAGTTAGTCTGAGAAGTGAAGATGATTGCTGAATTGAAACATTGGACTTAAAGCTGTAATTGGTTTGAAGCATCAATACAAGCTGATTTATGGGATCCTGGTCTATGTCGAAGGTGATGTTATTTCTTATTGTAAATTGTTATTTTATTTTTGTTTTCACTTTTTCCATATTCTCTGATAAAGAAAAGCAAGCATAGAGTTAGGACTTACTGTATATCAGTACCCTTCTCTGACTGATAAGCTTTATCTTAATGTTTTATTCTAAATTGTGTTGTTTGGGAATGATTTAATTCAGTTAAGTAGTAGGAATGCTGGCATTCCCTCATCCTCCTGTCTTAGCTAAATATTGTTCTTGAATTTTATTTTCAGTATATGTTAAGTAGAGATGAACTAAGGAAGTTATGGTGAGCCCTGTCCTAGTTTTATCCCAAAAGACTATCTGAAAGTTTCCCTAAGAGTGTGTTGAAATCTGGCTAGTTTCAAAGTACTTACAAGATCTTAGACCATTTTTGTTATCATATGTATTTTCCCTCTGTGTTTTATATGTTTTTGTATTGAAGGTTTATCAAAATCTGGCTAGTTTCGATGTACTTACCAAATCTTAGATTACTTTTATGTCTTTCTTAAGTGTATTTCAAAAGCTGGCTAGTTTCAAAGTACTTACCAGATCTTAGGCTGCTCTTTGTTCTTCATTTTTTTATCTCCCCTTCTTATTGTTTGATTTCATTCCATAAATCAAACTTTAAATAGATCCTTAGACATAGATGGCTTGTCCCATGGACCACTTTTGCTCCTTGTTGTTTTAATTAAACCCTATTATGACTCCATAGCCCAATGGACTAAAACCAGTGACTATCTCTCTTTTTGGCCAAAGCTTGTTCTGATTTCTTGCAACTTCACACCTTTGAAACTCTTTCCATTTAGGACTTTCCCTCAAATAATAATCATGCTCAACCATCCAAAACAAAACAAAACCCTTGGTCTTAATAACTAGCCTAATATCATCACCCAAAACCTTAAAGATAAATCAATCTTTGCACTTTATTGGAGAGATCCCTCTCCGGATTCAAGAGGGCTAGATCCTAGAATCCCAAAGTGGTTGAAATAGTGTTCTCCCTGTAGTTGGACTTTGCCAATCTTGCTAATTACAGGGAGCTAACATATACCATAATCAACTTAATAAGGGTGGTTTACTAAGTTATTTTTCATAGTGAATGTGATTTTACTTAGGGTAAAATTGGTCTTACATGGTGTACTTGGGTCCATCTAATAATAATGGGTTATATGAACAAAAAATGGTGTAACAGATTTCCCCCCAGCATGCGAGCATTAGGAGCTAATCGTATGACCGAAGTACATTGTGAGAACTCAATCACTAGACGTCGAAGGGGAAGTCAAAGAGAGAGGAGTGTGAGGTAGACCAAAGTGCTGAAAGAACTAGACCCTAAGGAGGTGAGACTTGCAGGTGCGATAGGTCTCTTTGATGAGTGAGTACCTACTATAGGCGGCGGGGGAGGCATACCTATGCCTGCCGAGGAAATAGTACAAACAATAAGGCATCCAGAAAACCGCGGGACAGAATAATATAGGATATGTTGGCATAAATATGAGCCAGATAAATAACATGATAATGAATCCCACATACATATTGTGCCTAGGATAACAGCCAGGACTTCTCCAATAATATCTGAGTACATGAGACATAAATGAAACCCAGATGCCCCTGAACATGGCAAAGGGCTCTGAAAATCTGACTGATACATGCAAACAAAAAGGCGCTACAAGCGGTTGAGGCCAACATCATCAAATGTATGGAGCTACATCGAAGGCTGTAATGAAGAGTTCATGCGAGTGTGTGGGGGGCTACCTGTAGGGCCACCCTTCATGAGGGCTGAGATATCTCACACACACCCGGGAATCACCGATGTTAGCTACTGCATCACTGGATCTCAATCATGCTGAAAGGAGCTGGAGCTGAGAAACAATCAAGTCAAAGGGCAAGAGGAGTCCCTTTGCCTGATCCGAGGCACTGAACAAGAGTGGAAGCTGGAACCAAGGTACACCGCCCTATAGACCTGTCTTCTGGAATGAATGAGATAATGTTGACAGAAGGAGGTCCACCATAGGTGAGGCAATAAGGGATCCTAATCTAAGGCACGAGAGAAAATAGTAGAGTGACTGAAAAACTGACACCAATGATGATGATGAAATGGGGGGGACTGAGTAGCGAACGAACGACTTCCCTTATTAGAGCATAAATGGCATGGATGACCTAGTAGCGACCAACACAATATCATGAGGGATAGGGGACAATGGGAATGAAGGCCATAGTGCGTGACACGAGAGAGGGACCAAGAAATGAAGGATGGAAGACTATAGCAGGATGCAAAGGGACTCAGGATAAATTCCATGAATGCAATGATGACTCATCTCGGATGCTTTAAACAAGGGTGATTCGATGGTGCTGCCAGACAAAAAAGGTCTAATGGGGACCATACAAACATAAGTAAAAAATGGTAACTCATGACGAAAGTCGACACGAGTGTGGAAAAGTATGGAGGTAAAGTGGTGCCCCTAGTACGAGTGTTGCTAGTGAAGAAATTCGATTTTGAGGAGGGGTGAAGTGATGCTTCATGGAAAAAATGTGTCCTCGTGGAGTATCAAGTCACTAAAAACTAACAGATACCCATTTGAGGGCTCGGTGAGAAATTTTCAATGGTATAGATGGTTCTTCAATATAAGCTACGATTTGGCCGCAACAGGCGAAAGAAAAATCAGGGGATTTCTTTTAATAAGGCATTTTCCCTCCAAATTCACTTGTTTGCAGGTGAAGCTTTGGTGAATGTAGTGGGGAGAGAAGGGCCTAAATCTTGCGGCGATCATAGCAGAAAAACTGACCATTAGAGTTGATATCTATCAGTTGTAGGTAAGAGGCCTAATCCTACTCTTTCATTTCAGTGGATGAAAGTTCAATTTAGGTAACCAAAGCTCATGAACACGCCAGGTCGCACTTTTGGGGGTCTGTTCTGCGACCTAGGTAGCAGGTACTGGGCAGAAAACTGTGACCTGTCCTAGGAAATGACTTGAAAAGTGTGACCTGTCAAATAAAGGGGGTTTCAGTGCTGTTTATTGCTGAGATCTAGGATTTTTTATGGTTGAGGGGCATAGGTGCCCCCAAGCATGTTGTGGTCATGCGAAAATGTATTTATAAAAAAGGGAAATCTAAACACATTTTAATGATGTGGTGTGCCATTTGTTTTCGTTATGGTTATGCAATTTCAGAAAAGGAATGGAGGATTACCAATATCTTTTGGTACTACATATATGAATCAAATGGAATTTAAGTTTCCATATTGGCATACATGGTGTCACTATCCCGAAGAGAGGATTTGGAGATAATGAACTGGTGCCCTCCTAGAAAACTAACAATGTCGAAGGGACCGGTTTTTTTATGTAATGTGAAGGAATGATGAGGGGTATCATCCCTAGAGTGAACTAAAGTGATATGGGACTCTAGAGGTTCTTCTAAATGTGGAAGAATAATGGTACTAGAGTTGACACGACCAGATACACTAGCAGAGTTGTGGAGAATTTCTTCTCCTGGTCTCTCAAATATGGATGCCCTGTTACCCAAACATTGGGTGTTAATGTAATGGCCACAAGGTGTATGTGGTTCGAATGCATGGGTTCAATGTAAGGGAGGATAGATAAAGTCTGGGGTGGTGACTACTTCCATAATGTCATCATCGTAATAGAGGATGGGGTGACTGTGGAAGAAATACCACCGAACGCGGCGAGGCTACCTGACTCATCATCATGAGAAGAGAGGTTCACATGCGCATCGTCACAAGTGGTGGCAGAAGAGTAATCAGATAAAGGATCTATCGATGTGGAGCCCAGGGTGATCATTGAAGGGAGGTCAGGCGAAACATTAGGGGGAGTCTCCAGGGGGACTTCCACCGAGAGTCTCATGGGTGATGATAGATAGAAAATGGTGGACCATGGCTCTGTCATCTCGACATCATAAGGGGGAATGTAAATGGGAGCATTCGTGTCCTCTAGTGTTGTTGAAGCAAGATGCACAAATAAGGGTGCGGTGGACTCATTGCGCTTAGCCTCGAATTGGCGTAAGGCTTCTAAGGAGGAACAATACTCTTTGAGGCAAGGACAGAGGTGAGTGTAATGGCCATGGAAATCACACAAAGAATAAGGGTTATTTGTGTGCAATGGTTTGAGTTTCGGGATTGAATCGGGTATAGTGACATATACCTCTAAGATATCAGATTTCGGAAACGTCTCATTGACCATGGAATTAAGGTGAGGCAACTTCGGACAATTATGGATGGTGTGGCTAACAACATCAAATAAAGCACACTAGATGGTATGCTTTGGAGGCCGAAAAGGGGCAGGGTTTGTCTGGGTAGCCTTTTCCTTTGATGCCCCCTTGCGAGCTTTACCCTTCTTACCCAAAGTGGTCGTAATGGGAGGTGGTTCTTGTTGAGGTGACTGAGGCACTGTTGTAGCAGGAGAAGTCATAGGGACCGGTTGAACCGGGTTCAAAGAAAGATAAATTTTTGGTTGAACAGGTGAGGTAGTGGCTGGAGGAACGAGGTACTAGACGGGAATCCCAAGGGTCAAGTTAGGAGGAGAAAGGGTGGCCATAACAGGTACTGTGTACACTCCTGTTGGGGGAGCTAGGAATAGTATCTGACCAGATGGGTGACGACCAAGTAGGATGGCTCCAAGATAGTTAAGGTCTGGAGGAATTGTTCCAGAAGGATAAAGGGGGTCATGAGTACTAGCTGAAGGTGAGGGGCTAGGAGAAGAAGGTTCAGAAGGCTGATCAGAGGACATCATTAGAATCGGGTAATCGGGGGAACCTGATGGAAGAGGTTGAGTGGCCACCTCACCTTCAGGTGGTTGGGTAGCTACAAATCCTTGATGAGGAAAAGGATCAGTAAGCATAGCTGGTTGACTAGGTGCAGGACTGGGAGGACCAAAAGGGAAAACTTGCTATCGTCTCAATGTTGCTTGAGACTCCCATAGCTGTCACATCTGTGGAAGAAGAGGAAAATCATGCATATAATGACCATAAACACCACAAAAAGAATAGGGCTTGTTCGTACGAATAGGCCTATCCTGCTTGAGCTGAGTGCCTTGTTGCTGGTTTGTAATGTTAGGAGAATTACCTTGATGAGGTCCAGGATTACCAGGGGCAGCTTGATTTTGAGTGCCTTTCCTCTTCCTTTTTGAGTGAGGAGGATTAGTCGTGCCCTGCTATGCGTACACCTGCCCCGAAGGGGGCGGTGGTTGCTATTGTGGGGGTTGAGAGGGAAAGGGAGGAGGAGGTGCTAATGCTAGAGGAGCTAGAGCACTAGGCTGTGGACACGGTAGGCATGCCTCCTCCTTATTATCTGTATCCACATCCTAGTACTACCGAGAGGGGGAAAAGTGCTGGAGGTGATGGCCCCTCCCTAAGGAAAACCATAGCCCATGGGAGGTTGAGCATATGGAATAAAGAGAGCTCCAACGTTACCATCGGCGGCATGAGATGCCCCCAGTGCATTGGAACTACTGGGTCTAGGAAGATCAGGTAGAACATTATAAACATAACCCGACTGAGCATAGATCAGGTCATATTTTAACACAATTTGGAAAGCAGCTTCTTCGGTTTGAGGAAAGTGCGATGCGACATCTTTCTCGATAGGCGGAAAGAGAGATCTAAGGAACCAGTCCATGTAGACACGGTCTTCGAAGGTAGGGGCTCAACATAGGCTCTTTATTCTTTGCCATTCCTGAACATGGTCGGATAGGCGGGTTGCAGACGATTGACGGAAAGAGGTCAAGAGTTCGGTACCAGTGTTGTAACGTAGGGGAAGCTGGAAATAAGACAAAAAATCATGGACAAGAGTCGCAAAGGTGGTATGAGAGGAAGGAGCATGATCCACGTACCACTTAGAAGCTTCACCTCTAAGCATTCGTTGGAACAATTGAATATGGACATAGTCATCGGTAATAGAATTAGACGAACACCACATGTGGAAAGATCGAACATGATTTGAAGGATCTTCTCCAGCAAGGCCTTCAAACTTTGGAATGTTTGAAGGGAGCTTTGTTGGCATAGAAGACCAACTAGCGTCGTGGTGTATAGGGTCATTTATCAATTGATCAAAATTGGGGAGGCTGAGTCCTGCCATGAAGGGGAGCAAGGGCACAGCTGGGGTAGTGTCCGTTGCGGTTCTATTAGTGGTATTCGCGGTGGGAGGGCCGGGGTTACCACCAGCATTAGGTCCTACACCGGAAATAGTGAAGGTGTCAGGGGGAGAACCGAAGGTGGAATGAGAAGGATAACCCAAAGGACTAGAAGAAGATTCGGTGTGCAGACTCAGTGGAGGAATAACTCGAACCTTACACGGAGGAGTAAGTCTTCTTATCGGAAACTGAGGATGAAGGCCAAGAAGTCTCCGGCACAAAGGAAAAAGAGACCAACAAGGGCAGGGAGGTACAAGATCAATTGATTACAATGTAGAACACTAGAGGAAAACCCAAACAAATCTAGATGAGGTGATTTGTATGGATAACAAGCCGATCTGAAGTAGATCTGAAGGTGAGGTATCAAATCTGAAAAAATGGTTAAAGACTCTGAAATTTCAGACAACCTACAATAACAAAAACTCTTCCACAAAAATTGGAGGGTACTAAAGCCCTAGAGGGCTATGTTACCACTTAGTTGAGTGAAATAAAACAAGTACAGGTCCAAAACAGGTGGAGAAGAAGGTCAGACAACCCTGAACAGAGGCTCAAACAAACCCATAAAATTTTCAGAAAAATCCCTGCAAAAAGTCCAGGTCGCAGTTTCTGACCTGTTTTCAGCAAAGGTCATAGTTTTTGGGCTGAAAAGTGCGCCCTAAAGGTCCACATCGTAGGTTCTAGGCCAAAAAGTGTGACTTGCACTTTCGGCACTCTCGGCGGTAGGTTTCAGAAAAAGTTGTTGTCTCAGCTGCGACTGATGTTTGTCACCTGCGCAATAGGTCTAAAAACACATGGAAGTCAGAATTTTTATAGTTTTAGGGTTTTATAGGTTAAAAACAACATCAAGAAAAGAAAAAACAAGGAGCTGAAGAGAAATCCTAGGGTTTGAAGCAGCTGGATATGCAAGGATCAGAAAAACGACAATGGTCATAATCGTAAACCCGTGTGGAGTCGCCAGTTTTTAGTATGAATCTTAATTCCAAGCGTACAAAAAAAAGACCACTTTAGCTGCGCATAACAAACAACCCTAACAACAGAAATGACTACTAATATATTCAGATCTGTAGTTAGGTGATTAAGATAAATGCAGCAAAAATCTAGATGTATGCATTAGAAGACATTAAACAGTAGAAAAAACAAGATTTACTCCATGCATCCAATAGACAAGACAAGAATATATCGAATGAATTTTATATTAATGACACATGGGAGGAAAACACAAGAGGGTGTTCCCTGTTCTCATCAATGGGATGGGTTGTTGTAAGTCCTCAGCACTTCAGATCTAGAATTCCTCTCTCTTGATGGTGTAGAAAACCCAGACAAAAATAGTAGCAAAATATGAATATGATGGTGGATCAATAGTCAGACCAAACGTTTAGATCCATAGTGCTCTTTAGGCAACAAAATGTGATAAATGATTGGGAAAACCCTTCTATTTATAACAAAATATTGAGTTAGTCTAAATATTGGTGCATAGTTAAAATATTATTAACCAAATCAAGATCCAACTTTTATGGAATATTTTATTATATTTATTGGAGGGAAAAGGAATTGGACTTGGGTCAAATCCCTTTATTTGTAAATAATAAATCAATAAATGATTTATTTATCATTTTAAGGATGTGGTTGAGTAATAACTAAATAAATAATGATTTATTTAATTATTTATGGGTGATTTAATCATATTTAACAAAGAATATTATTTAAATAAGGTTTAAATAAATATTCTTTAGGAAATAATAAGATAAATAATGATTTATCTAATTAATTTCCTTGTTTTGGGTTAAATATAACTAGGAATATCAATCAAACTGTTGTTTAATTAATGATTCCTTAAGGAAAATCAAACAAATATATATTTATTTAATATTTCCTCGTGGGGATTCCTGTTTAGACCATAATCAACTTGATAAAGGTGGTCTACTAAGTTATTTTTCATAGTTAATGCGATTTTACTTAAGGTAAAATTGGTCTTACATGGTGTACTTGGGTCCATCTAATAATAATGGGTTAGATGACCAAAAAATTGTGTAACACCAGGGCTCCAGACACCCTCCAGGCCATAACCAATTCAATTTGTCAGTTAGACCAGAACCCAAGTGGTAGACCCTTCTCCGAGATGGCCAATCCCTTTGAAATTCCCACTTTCTAGGGTTCACCAACCAGTAGCTAGAATTTTTGTCGATTCCAGAGTATGAGCACGAGACTCCCCAATAATAATCCCAGTCAGTCTAAAACCCAAGCACAGTGTTCACCCATTGTTTTCCATAACCATGAATCACGAAATAATCTAATTGTCTGCCTGACTAGGTAACCAACTCCCCCATTTTATAAACATATATCTCCTTTATTTAATATTATAATATAATATTATAACATTAATTTTTCTTCAAGACACCTTTACTAGTCGTGGAGTCATCAGCCCCACATACTCTTTTGTCTAGGTCCTCTTATAGTCATTATGTGTTTATTAATATGCATAAATTAAACATATTTACCATATCAAGATTTATAGTCTCATAGCATAAAAAGCACATACACACATTGGCCCCAACACTTAAATACACATACACATGGGCATATTTCCCTAGAAGCAACTCTTGACTCACCAACCTAATTAATTATGTCCTGACTCACCAACCTAATAATTTCATATGTAAATTCATCCTCCCCCCTTATTTATGCACTATCCTCAATTCATTTATTACATACATAATCCAGAACTGCTGCTGCATAGTGACACTCTCATCCATGCCTTCATCCTCACATTCAGTATGTTGCAGGTCTACTATTCATATTCTACATTGATGCCTTTATTCAAGGAAATTCTCAATTCCATGTGCATGAACAGGGTCCAATGATCTTTGTCACACCCAACATTGATGGGTGTGAATCCCAACACAAATTCCATCATACTTCAAAACTGAGATAATTTTTGACTGCACATTTTTTCAAATGGCCATCATAAAGACTTCCAGCCCATGAATATCTCTCCAAAAATGAAATGCTTCCCTTGCAACTATCTAGGAGCATACAATATTGGTTCTACTACAAATTTAATTCAAGTGTTGTAGGATAATATCCAGCCTTTGTCATAGGAAGAAACTCATCCTCATAACTTTTCTCTTTGCATGAAAACATAGTGCTGCAATCCTCAATTCAAGGACATCCTCAATTCCTTGTGCATGAACAGGTTCCAAAGATCTTTTTCACACCCCACATTGATGGGTGTGAAACCCAAAACAAATTCCATCATACTTCAAAACTGATATAACTTACGAGTGCACATTTTTTCAAATGGCCTTCATAAAGACTACCTGCCCATGAACATCTCTCCAAAACTGAAACTCTTCCCTTGAAACTATATAGGAGCATGCAGTACTGGTTCTGCTGCATAAAATTTAATTCAACCGTTGTAGGATAAGGTCAAGTCTTTTTCTTTTGTCTCTACATGAAAACATAGTGTTGGAATCCTCAATTCAAGGACATCCTCAATTCCCTATGAACGAACAGGGTCCAAATATATTTGTCACGCCCCACATTGATGGGTGTGTATCCCAACATAAATTACATCATACTTCAAAACTTAGATAACTTCTGAGTGCACATTTTTGCTGGAATCCTAAATTCAAGGACAACCTTAATTCCCTATGCATGAACAGGGTTCATAGATCTTTGTCACACCCCACATTGATGGGTGTGCAACCCAACACAAATTCCATCATACTTCAAAACTGAGATAACTTCTGAGTGCACATTTTTGAAAATGGCCATCATAAAGACTTCCAACCCATGATTATCTCTCCAAAACTGAAATGCTTCCCTTGCAAATATCTGGGATCATACAATACTAGTTATACTACCTCAAATTTAATTCAAGTGTTGTAGGATACGGTCGATTCTTTGTCATAGGAAGATAATCATCCTCATAAATTTTGTCTCTGCGTGAAAACATGGTGCTGGAATCCTCAATTCAAGGACATCATCAATTCCCTATGCACGAACAGGGTCCACAGATCTTTGTCACACCCCAAATTGATGGGTGTGCAACCCAACGCAAATTCCATCATACTTCAAAACTAAGATAACTTCTTAGTGCACATTTTTTCTAGAATCCTAAATTAAAGGACATCCTCAATTCCCTGTGCATGAACAGGGTCTGGAGATCTTTGTCACACCCCACATTGATGGGTGTGCAACCCAACACAAATTCCATCATACTTCAAATCTGAGATAACTTCTGAGAGCACATTTTTGCAAATGGCCATCATAAAGACTTCCAACCCATGAATATCTCTCCAAACCTGAAATGCTTCCCTTGCAACTATGCGGGAGCATACAAGATTGGTTATACTACCTCAAATTTAATTCATCGAGTCTTTTTCATAGGAAGATACTGATCCTCATAACTTTTGTCTCTGCGTGAAAACATGATGCTCGAATCCTCAATTCCCTGTGCATGAACATGGTCCAGAGATATTTGTCACACCCCACATTGATGGGTGTGCAACCCAACACAAATTCCATCATACGTTAAAACTAAGATAAATTTTGAGTGAACATAGTGCTCGAATCCTCAATTCCCTCTACACGAATAGGGTCCAAAGATCTTTGTTACACCCCACATTGATGGTTGTGCAACCCAGCAAAAATTCCATCATACTTCAAAACTGAGATAACTTCTGAGTGCACATTTTTGCAAATGGCCATCATAAAGACTTACAACAAATGAACATCTCTCCAAAACTGAAATGCTTCCCTTGCAACTATCTCGTAGCATACATTACTGGTTTTTCTACCTCAAATTTAATTCAAGTGTTGTAAGATAAGGTCAAGCCTTTGTCTATTCTCATAACTTTTGTCTATGCATGATAACATAGTGATAGAATCTTCAATTCCCTATGCATGAACAGGGTCCAGAGATCTTTGTTATGCCCCACATTGATGGGTGTTCAACCCAGCACAAATTCCATCATACTTCAAAACTCTATTAGCATAGTGCCTGAATTATTTCAAAACAGCACATTCCTAACTATATGGGAGCATACAATACTTGTTCTTCTTCCTCAAATTTAATTCAAGTGTTGTAGTATAAGGTTGAGCCTTTTTCATAGGAAGAAACTCTTTTTCATACATTTTGTCTTATGTGAAAGCAATGCTGGAATGAATATCATTATCCTCACCATCATCTACCAGTCCCTCACTAACTATGTCATTGTTTCACTCCCCACCCTTATTGAAATTTAAAATGGATTTCTTGTCTACTACTCCCTCAAATATATTGACATGATTTAACCACAAGAGCTTGCTTCAGCCTTGCCAGAAAATTCAACTATATTGTTTATATATAACCATTCTCCACTTTTTCTAACATTCACTTATTCATTATTTAACTTTACAAGAATAACTTGAAGCTGGAGTGGTGTTTGAATGTGGACCTGGACATAAGGTAGTGACTCATTTTTCAATGACCAAACTGAATTTCTACCGAAAGATGTCCAGGACAGGGCCATGCACCATAATTCTCGACCCTCATTTTTATTCCGCTTTATTTTCCATGAACTTATTTATTATAATATTTGTAGGTGTCATAAATGTGAGAACCACTGAAACACACCACATATGATTTGAGACTATTTTCCTTGAGAAAAGCATCTAGATCTCAATCTACATCAAGGCTGTCGTGGTATCTTCCCTCTAGATCTGCAGTACCCTCTCCAAATGTACCAGTAGTGTTGCCTCTTTCAAATTATATGTTGCCTTCTACATTTAAGATAGCAACAACTTCTTCAATTTATGGCCTCAAAGCTTCCTCTGTAAGCTTGTTAAAAAATTGATTTTTCTTTCTTTCATCAAATGTACCATGTAGTGTTGACTCCTCTCTCCACTTACCCTTTGCCAACCCTTCCAAACACCATGCTTTAAGAAATATGCTAAACCATGAAGTAAAATTTAAAGCTACACTTAAATAATTTCCACAATTTTCTCTCTTCTTATGCCACTGAATTCGGCTGCTTTATATTTTGGAAACAGTTTTCATATTATTTTTTTATTTTGACCTTGTGACATCTTACATAATTTATGTAACTCGTGATTTTTCTGGAGTACACATAATTGTGTATGAAAACTAATTATGGGTACTCATGAGAAATCATGAGTTACATAAATTATTAAAATTATTGAGTGTCATTTTTAGCTCCCCACTCTTATTGAAATTCAAAATGGATTTCGTGTATGTTACTCCCTCAAAGATGTTGAGATGAATTAGCCATAAGTGTTTTCTTCAATCCTACCAGAAAATTCAACTATATTGTTTCTATCTTACCATGCTCCATTTTTTCTAATATTCCCTTGTTCACTGTTGAGTTCACTATTTAACTTTACAAGAGTAACCTCAAGCTGGAGTGGTGTTTAAATGTGGACTTGGGCATAAGGAAATGAATCATTTTTCAACGATCAAACTAAATTTCTACCAAAAGATGTCTAGGACAGGGTCATTCACCATAATTGTCGACCCTCATTTTTAGCCTACTTTATTTTTCCATGAACTTCTTTATCATAATAGTTGTAGGTGTTATAAATGGGATAACCACTGAAACACATCACATATGATTTGAGACTGTTTTTCTTGAGAAAAACATCTATATCTCATTCTACATCAGGGTTTTCGTGATATCTTCCCTCCAGATCTTTAGTACCCTCTCCAAATGTACCAGCAGTGTTGTCTCTTTCCAATTATATGTTTCCTTCTTCATCTAAGATAACAAAAGTTTCTTCAAATTATGGCCTCAAATCTTCCTCTGTGAGTTTGTAAGAAAAATTCAATTTTTTTTCTTTCATCAAATGTACCGTGCAATGTTGACTCCTCTCCCCACTTACCCTTTGCCAACCATTTCAAGAACCATGATTTAAGAGATATGCTAGACCATGAAGTAAAATTTAAAGCTACACCTAAATCATTGCCACAATGTTCTCTCTTATTATGCCACTAATTTGGATACTTTATATTTTGGAAGCAGTTTTCATATTATTTTTTTATTTTGGCCTTGTGACATCTTACATAATTTATGTAACTCATGATTTTTCTAGAGTACCCATAATTGTGTATGAAAACTAATTATGAATACTCCATAAAAATCATGAGTTACATAAATTATTGAAATTATTGAGTGCCATTTTTAGCTCCCCACTCTTATTGAAATTGAAAAGGGATTTGTGGTCTACTACTCCCTCAGAGATGCTGAGATGATTTAACCACAAGAGTTTGCTTCGGTTCTGCCAGAAAATTCAATTATATGTTTCTATTTGACCATTCTCCCTTTTTTTCTAAAATTAACTTGCTCACTTATGATTTCACTATTTAACTTTAAAAGAGTAACCTCAAGCTAGAGTGGTGCCTGAATGTGGACCTAGACACAAGGCAATGACTCATTTTTCAATGATGAAACTGAATTTCTAACAAAAGATGTTCAAGACAAGGCCATTCACCATAATTCTCGACCCTCATTTTTAGCCTGCTTTATTTTTCCATGAAATTCTTTATAATAATAGTTGTAGGTGTTATAAATGGGATAACCACTGAAACACACCACATATGATTTGAGACTGTTTTTCTTGAGAAAAGCGTCTAGTTCTCATTCTACATCAGGGATGTTGTGGTATCTTCCCTTTGGATCTACAATACCCTCTCTAAATGCACTAGTAGTGATGTTTCTTTCCAATTATATGTTGTATTATCCATCTAAGATAGCAGAAAATTCTTCAAATTATGGCCTCAAAGCTTCCTTTGTGAGCTTGTAAAAAAAATTGAATTTTTTTTTCCATCAAATTTACCAGCAGTGTTGACTCCTCTCTCCACTTACCCTTCGCCAGCCTTTTTAGCCACCATGCTTTAAGAAACATGCTAAACCACGAATTAAACTTTAAAGCTGCACCTAAAGCATTGCCACAATATTCTCTCTTCTTATGCCACTGAATTTGGCTCCTTTATATTTTGGAAGCAATTTTCATATTATTTTTTTTTATTTTGACCTTGTGATATCTTACATAATTTATGTAACTCATGATTTTTCTGGAGTACCCATACTTGTGTATTACAGTTAATGGCTACTCTATACTAATATATTGGACCTATGTTCTTCCCAAGCTCAATGTGATATCTTTGGAAGTATTATTGCATGTTTATGATATTCCTCCATAAATGTTTTGTCTCTGCATTTTCCACCTTCAAAATTAGAGTTCCATGATCCACATCAACAAGATTGGTTTAGAAAGGAAGCTGTAGAGGTACTTTATGATACAAATTATACATATGGGTAGATGTTTTCTAATTAATTTATATGCCTATCATAACTATGGCATAAGACCCCCCAGATCCAAAATAATTTGCATTTTGATGCAAATGTATAGGTTGCAGATAAAGTGGAAATGTTGTTTAGAGAGGTTTTTAATTTTATCTGTTAGATAGGACAAAAAATCACCACATTTGGATCCTTTCATTCTGGTATTAAGGTTACTGAATCAAGGAGACAAATTTTAGAGCTTGAAGGAATGTTGCATAAAGAGATAGTTGAATTTGAGGGGATATTATAGATGTATATAAAGGATGTTTAATATAATTTAGGTTGTCCAACATGATATTATGCTAGAATAATGTTTCTACTTAATGAATATTTGCATATTTTTTTATATAAATTTCTTAGTTGGAAATAATTTCTTTAGAGTAATTCATTCTTTTAATGCAATCTGTCAAATTCAAACAGGGTTTGCTGCAAGAGGCCATCATTAGTGACGAACAAGTTGCAGTACAAGGAAAAGAGCCTGTAGCAAAAAATACCCTAGAATTTACAATCTATAAAGGTTTCAAGATATAATTTTTAAAATTCTAATTCTTTAAAGGGTGCTAGCTCAATGGAAGAGCACCTACTTTACAAGCGGGAGGTTGGTGGTTCGATTCCATCATACCCTGATATTATTAGGGAATGACGACGATAATTTTTTGGTGACAGATGCTCTTTTGACCATCACTAATGAGCTTATGGTGACATTTTTCGACCCTCACAAAAATATGAAAGGGTGACAGTCAACGAATGCCACCATATATATGCATCAATAGTGACAACCCTCAAAGGTACGTCACCATAAATCATTGTTGTTGATATGAAATGGTGAGGGTCATTATTTGTCGTTATATTCATTATTCATGACGGCCCTTGATGTCAACAATGAGCTTATCATGACATTTTTTGGCCCTCACCAGATATGAAATGGTGATGGTAAATGAATGTCGCCATATATATGCACAAACAGTGACGGCCATGAAAGGTCCATCACAAAAAATCGTTATTGTTCATAAGAAATGGTGATAGTCACTATCTCTCATTATAATCAATATTTGTGATGGACCTTGAATGTCACTACAAAACATACTTTCGGTGACGCCACATTTGGTGACGTTCAGTTTTTTGGTGATGGAGGCTATTGTCCGTCACTATTTCTGATATGAAATGGTGACAGTCACTATCCATCATTATAAATCATTATTGGTGACGGAATTTGAATGTCACCACAACACCTATACTTTCGGTGACGCCACCTTTGGTGACGCTCAGTTTTTGGTCACGAAGGCTCTTTTGACCCTCACTAATGAGCTTATGGTGACATTTTTCGCCCGTCACCAATGTCATTTTTTCTTGTAGTGAAAATTGTGAGTCCAAAGAACACAACAATAAATTTATAGTTCACATACCTAGTTATAAATTTCGTCTTGTGAATATCTTCATCTTTGATTCATACTTGATGTTACCTAGACCTCAAGTTAATGTTTTCGGATATAAAAACCCCTCTCAATTAATTAAATAGGTCATCAATCCTTAGGAAAGGGTGCCTATTCCTTTCGGTGGATTTATTTAGTTATATATAATTAATACACATTATTATGTGCCATCTTTCTTTATTACAAATAATGCATGTTCTCCCTAGGGAAATACATTGGGTCTGATGTATCCCTTATCCAACATTTCCTTTAATCATGGTATTAGTTCCACTAGCTCTAGTGTACTCATGTGATATGGGGCTTTTTACATGGGAATTATTATTGGAAACATTTTTATTCAGAAATCGATTTCCCTTCTTGAGGAAAATATTGGGATTTCTTCTAGAAACACATCCACAAATTGTTTTAATATTAGGCGCTCTTCCAAACGGTTTTTTCTAATTTATAAGTTTTTGATCACTTGTGTATCATACATTTCACAACCCTTTTGGTTGCACCACTTAATTTTATGTGCTTATATTTACTGAAATATCACCATTTTTATGTTTCCTTATAGTGTCACCTTTTCCCTTGTGTTGATAAGACATTTCGTAGATATATTGAAGCAATAAATTTTGGTTTTGTATCCTTCCAGCCAATCAATCTCAAATAATATGTCTTATTAAATCAATGGTAACAAATTCATGTCTACATGTGTGGGAATGTCATTTATTACTACTAGGCATGCCCTCAACACGTTTTCAACTTGGATCCTAGTCCAATGTCATTTATTACTACTAGGCATGCCCTCAACACGTTTTCAACTTGGATCCTAGTCCTCATTGCTAATTTCACAAACCATGATTCTTCATGGGGTATCTTCTATAATGCACATTTCTCTGAAATATTGGGCTAACATAACTAAATTTAGAATCTGGGTCTGTCAAAATTGAAACCAAATGGTTATGGATCACACATTCCATCTCTATCACCGATACTTGGTGATCAACCTACCTATTATCCAACACAACATAAATCCATGGAATACTCTGAGCCACATCCTTGATGGTTTCCACATTGTGCACATTATACATCATTGGGATGTCCTTCTACTGTTGGGGATAATAAATATTTTTTATCACCAAAAAACTATCACCTAGCCATTCCTAACTAGGTGGATCAAAATACACTGGGTGAGTTTAATTTTACCATAGTAAAATCACATTCACTATAAGAAATATTTTAATAAGCCACATTTATTACGTTATTTTTTATTAAAACCCATGAAAATAATTAAATATGATGAACCCTTAGTTAAACTGAGAGGGGGGGGTGAATCAGTTTAATACATTCATGGACTTTTAAAACATTTTCTTTAAACTTATTTACACCTCCATTTCATAAGAAACTTAATATATAATGAAACAACAATCTTATTATGTGAGAAACAAGTGTCAAGAAGATTAAATACAGTACATAAACACATAATAATCATGCACATAGACAACAAATTAAGTGGAAACCCATAAGGGAGAAAACCACATCTTATTATTGTTGTGGTGCAAAGGAAAGCTCCAACTCCCTCTCACCACTGATTTTCTGTAGGCTCCAGCCTACAGGAGGCTACTACCTCAAATTATGAAAGCTACAACTTGCAAGGAAGGTCCCACTCCCATCTATTTTCTGCAGGCTACAACCCACGGGAGGCTCCTACCTCAACAAGCTACAATTGGACATCTGTCAAGCTACAATTTGATATGGAAGCACCAACTCCCTCACTCTACAATAAAATCATATGGTGATTTACCTTGATATTATCTTTGTTTTACTCCTTCTTCACTACTGCCCTTCTAGCCTTCAAATCTACTTCATATCAGCTCTCGATATGCCCAACATCTCTATATTCTTTCTCTCTTATTCTTCCACTTTATAACCTCTCTATGCACATTACAATAACATCATTTATAGAAATAACTTCATGGTTTTTTGCATTATATATGGGAATATGAAGTGAATAGGCATTACTGTTTTCCTTCCACCCACTCATTTCCTCACTCAACATATTGAAGATATTACAACAATATATACAATCATTTCAGTATCAAATGGAGTTTTTCTTTGCCTTGGAGACTTTCCTTTGCATCACAAACAATATAAAATAATTACTGAAATTACATTGACAAGTTACAACAATATTTCAATTAAGCCCTTTCATCTTCATGCTTTTCTGTTCATTTTGTCTTCCATCCATGTTGTCCCTTTGTCTTATCTACATGTTGTTATATTTACAACTATGCAGCCTAACCATCTTTACCTGACTTGACCCATGCCTTTATGTTTTACATAGCCTCTACCTATTGCATATCTTACCTGCAGCATTCTATGCTCTTCTCTCTATGTTGGGGCACTTATACACCCGAGTACTTCCTTCGCATTCAGAATTTTGTTTTAATAGGCTCACTACCACTACAAGAAAAAAGAACATTTGTGAGGGGCGAAAATGGTCACCATAAGCTCATTGGTGAGGGTCAAAAGAGCCTTCGTCACCAAAAACTGAACGTCACCAAAGGTGGCGTCGCCAAAAGTATAGGTGTTGTGGTGACATTCAAGGTCCACACATTTATAGACTTATAGTGACGAGACAGTGACCGTCACATTTCATATGAGAAATGCGACACAATACCGCCACCAAAAACCGAACGTCACCAAAGGTGGCGTCGCCGGAAGTATAGGTGGTATAGGTGTTGTGGTGACATTCAAGGTATGTCACCAATAATGATTTATAGTGACGGATAGTGACCGTCACCATTTCATATGAGCAATGGTGACGGACAATAGCCTCCATCACCAAAAAATTGAATGTCACCAAAGGTGGCGTCGCCGAAAGTATGTGTTGTGGTGACATTCAAGGTCTGTCATGAATATTGATTATAATGACGAATAGTGACCGTCACCATTTCATATGAACAACAACGATTTTTTGTGATGGACCTTTCATGGTCGTCACTATTGGTGCATATATATGGCGACGTTCATTGACCGTCACCATAAACTCATTGGTGACATCAAGGTCCGTCACGAATAATCACTATAATGACAAACAGTAACCCTCACCATTTCATATCAACAACAACGATTTATGGTGACGGACCTTTAATGGTCGTCACTATTGATACGTATATATGGTGGTGTTTGTTGACCGCACGTTGACCGTCACCATTTCATATTTTGGTGACAGTCGAAAAATGTCACCATAAGCTCATTGGTGATGGTTAAAAGAGCATCCGTCACCAAAAACTGATCTTCGTCATTCCCTATATATGAATATCAGGGCACGATGGAATCGAACCACCAACCTCCTGCTTGTAAAGCAGGTGCTCTTCCATTGAGCTAGCACCCTTTAAAGAATTAGACTTTAAACTAGCAATTGCCCCTAAAGGTGCAAAGATACACCAAAGGAATAAAAACCACGAAAACTGAAAGAATTCAGTGTCCTTGCTCTTATTTTTATTCTACGACACTCTACAAAGTATGATCTTGATCTATGACGTATTTGTGCCGAGTGGTTCTAATTTAATATTAAATGTTATATTCAAATAAAATAAATGAATAACTCAGAGGCCTTACGAGCTAATTTTTAATCCTTACACCAAAATATCTTAATATTCCATTCTATGGAACAACTCGTTCAAAGTTCAAACTGAAGTAGATTTTAAATGGAAAGCCTAAAACCAGCTAACTAGTTTACAAGTTAACATTTTGGATATAACTTCTGTTCAATTTATATGACAATTTATGCCATAACCTTGAAACTAGTTTCTTAGCTAAAAGACTTTCTTAAGTCAACAATAACAAAGAAAGATAGTCATGGCAAGCAAAATTCTCTTGTTTTTTCTAATGAGGGTGCATGTAACTTGATAAAGGTTGTATGAGAGTATCAAACCATAAATAGTTTCACTAAAACATGGAAATGACAAAGTCTTGTTAAGCAACAAAAGTTTAGTTGAATATATGAAAAGCATCGAGCTAAATGATATAATTAAACTAAAAGTAACTGTAAAAAAATGAAATTTCCATCATATACCATTTGGCTTGGTTAGTTCTTCAAAAAGATAAAGTGCAATTGCATGATCCAGCTCCTCATCTTGATTATGTAATGGACCATCCTGAACAAAAATGTCCACATACAACAATCAATGTTATTGTATTGGTAATACTTTTGATATAATCTATCAAAGCATGTACTATGTAGGAGAATTACTGGAAAGCACAACTAGAAATTTGAATCACAACATAACAATATAAAACAACATGCAAGAGGAAAGGAACAACTCCACAATTTGAGAAATATGAACAATCCATGAACCTATTCTTATATATTGATATAGATAACGAAATATAAATCTAGATTTACGAAATTCAAGTATCACACAACAATGTCTTGAAAAAATCTCAATATGTAAAATATTACTTTTTGCATTTGGGTTTACCTTGCAGAACCTCAAGAAAAAGTTTCCACAGAAACAGCCAATAAACTAGAGGATAAAATATGAAGGTAAAGCACTAGAGAAGTATTCAAAGCAAATGATGAAAAGCATATCTAGAAAGAACTAAGAACCCTCTGAAGTAAACCACACATTTATCATCGTGACTAGTACACTTGCAAAAGAAGATCAAAATAATTTACAAACTATTCCACCAAAAAGCAGTGAATTTTTCCACTAAAATAAAGTTTCAAATTAATCAACTTTGTTAATGCTAACTGATAGAAGATTTAAGTTTAAAAGACAATACACTTTGATGAATTAGGGATTATCGTGGCATTAGAGGGCACATGCAAAATTACATTATCATCTCCAAATGCACCCCTATGTAGTGTCCATCTGACACTTTGTGACTTGAACCTTTAAAAGGCTTGCTCAACCACTTCATCATTCGAGATTTATTGTGAGTACGATGGTACAATGTGACCTGCATGTCCCAAATAACATGAGCCAACAATGAAAACCATAATTAAGTTATTAATGCCTTACTAATTTAATCCTTGAAAAGACGAAAAACATGAATCCAAGAAAGAAAATGATAAGGTTCTCGTTAACCAACTATTATATTTACAGATATGGTAGAATTGTTGATTGGTTGTTTCAGAATTTAAAGCATTTTACTTATTCTCTAAAATATATGAAAAGACACTAAAATTACCAAGGTCATATTTCAACATAAATCTTGCAGAAAATCAAATTGCAACTATGAAGATATTATTACAAAAATCTTGCTAAAAATCAGATTGCAATTATGAAGATATTATTACGAAAATCTTACAGAAAATCAGATTGCAACTATGAAGATTTATTACAAAAATCTTGCAGAAAATCAGATTGCAACTATGAAGATATCATTCTAAATTTTAAAAATTATAGTAATAAAATCCATCTTCAACATGACTTAACATTTTATATCATATTAGACAAATTTTTAGTCAGGGAACAAGTATAAGGTTCGGAGTTAAAATATTTTCGTCAAGGACAAGGAGATACCATATAGAACTTTTTGAGTTGAGGTTTATCACTAGAGAACATAGTCTTGAGTCTTAAACCAATACTTAATGAGGGAATTTTGGAAATAAATGGGTACAAAATGTGAATTCATCCCTCATGAGTCATGGCAACCCGCAGACAACTCCTGAGGCTTTACAACCACTGCAGCTGCACCCATCACACTACGTTTTTAGGTTGAATTGTCCACAACTAAGGCTTTGCAAGTTCCATCCACTGCAGCTACACCCATCACACCACCATTTTAGGTTGAATTGTCCACATGTCCTAATCCACAAAAGATGTAGTTGAATAGTTTGTTGTGCTGAATTGCACAGCTTTTGCCCACAACTGACCATAAGTTATTATGTGTGATGAGTGCACCAGATATGTATCATGGGAGCCACAAAACCTGCAAACACAATTATCCATGAAGTCCAAAACGGGGAGGATGTAACTGGCAAGAACAAAGCTGGGATAAATGATCCCTTGCAATGAAATTTCAAATGTGACTCCTCATGAACAGAGAGCCATTCTTATCAAAATATTCTACGAGAAACATGTTTTAAAGCTAAATGGATATAGTTCATTAACCACCACTACAACATAAGAGGGGGTTTTAAGACAATATTTAAGACAATTTTTGGGTAAATTGTCTTAATTCGAGACAAAAGAAAACTTGTGTATTGTCTTTAAGCGGGTGTCTCAAATTAAATCGTCTTAAAATATTGTCTCAATAAAGAAAATATACAACACAATCATTTTTGTCTCTTGAGAGACAATTTCATTTTTGTCTCTCCAGAGACAATAGTTGCACTACAACACAAAGAGGGGTTTTAAGACAATTTTTAACTAAATTGTCTTAACTTAAGATAATTTCATTTTTGTCTCTCCAAAGACAATAGTTGGAATTAAAGACATATTGTCTTTATGGAGACAATGTCTTTAATCTTATCTATTGTCTCTGTAGAGACAATATAAAACAATGAATCCAGAAAAATATCTCACCATTAAAATAAATCAATATAAAAAATTTAATTAAAAAAATCAACAATATCATTGAATAATTCATGTTAGGGTATAGTGGAATCGAACCACCAACCTCCTGCATGGCAAATGCTCTTCCAATGAGCTAGCACCCTTTAAAGAATTATGTGAAGAGTTATGGCAGTCCTTGAAATTGTATAATAGGCATTTATTTTTTAAAAATGTTCAACACATAATGGCATAATCCTTGTAAAATATATAATCATGCAAGCCCTTATTTTTAACTTAATAAAACTAGCAATTGCACCATATGTTGCAAAGAAAATGCTGTAAAGCAGTAACATAGGAAATAGTAGTATAGAGGAAAAAATCTTAAAATTTCAACCAAAGTTAGACTACATGTAGTTTATTTAAAACTTATAACTAGCAATTGCACCAGGAGGTGCAAGGGAATGCTGAAAGGAAGAGGCATGAACTATGTTGTGCTATGAATAAGAGAAAAATGGCCTTGATAGTTTGTTGAGAAAACATTACTTGAGCTCGCATTAGTGAGGCTCATTGACCTATTTGAGTAGAAAGATATAGAAATGGTTGTCAATCCCTCTCAAACCTCTAGAAATCGAATTGATATTGGTTGCCACAAACTGAAGCTCGTGATGATTAACATAGCTCAAGTTTGAGGCATCATAAACCAAGATACACAATATTAGTGATACAAATTCAAATCGGGGATTATTGCCACAACATAAAAGTCATTGATATAATTTTTCAATGGTCCATAGAGCAAAATTTGTAATTTTTCATCAGAAAAATAATATGTTGGTGTAAGGAAAGGCCTCATTGACGCAAAAGTAAACAGCATTTTTTAAGAAGAAAATAATTAAAATTCATGAAATAGTACAAGATCCAAATCCCAAAAGGATTTAAACCAACAAACGAAGATTAAAATTTTAATAAATATTTACACAAAAAAAAAAAAAAAAAAATTTAACAAAAAAAAAAAAATTTAACAAAAAAAAAAAAAAAAAAACTTAACGACTATTATGTGTACAAAATCATGTTAATTATCAATCCATGACCACATTGACTCATCATCTGGTATCCAGGTAGATAATTTCCCAGAAATATGATACAATTTGATAAATGGGCATGTCTACAGAAATGACATACCTAAGAAAACTCTTTGTTGTAGGCACTGACATCTCGAAGTTCAAGAAGATTAAAATTTTTCTCTCCATGGACAACATCTACAGAGTTTCATCATGGATTAGTAAAGATACAGGGTAGATCATAAACTACAACCCAACAAATTGTTTACATCCAGACAAATTGCTTAATTATAAAAGGAAGAACATCAACACTAATAAACAAAAACTAGTTCAGACTCCTCGTCCTAAAAATGAAGCGTTGTAATTCATAGAATAAACAAATGTGAGTTTTATAATGAAATCTTGAAAATGAATGACTATTGCAATGCAAGTTATGATTATTGACACATCAAATACAATATAATTAAATGTGATTATTGAAGTAGCAATTGCATTCTCTACTCAAGTTCAATTTGTATAAATAACATAATAATATTAAGCTCTTTGAAATTTATTACTCAATGGCATTCAAACTTGAATATTGAAATCTAAAAAAATATTTTCCCCTAAAATAAAATAAAATACTTGATAACCTGGATAATTAAAAATATTTTAGTGATTTTATAATTAAAAAAAAAAAAAAAAGTGTACAACATACCTCGTCTCTTGTGTATGTTTAATCTGTGATATAACAGAATTCTTCCACATGAGGGGGCAGACTTCCTCGTATTTCCTACATGAAACAATAATAATTAGGCCCCATTGCCCTCTCTCCACCCTGCCCCACGCCCCATAAAACCAAAAACCAAATTCACTGGTCATGCTATCTTTTATCGATAAGGGGCAAAAACTTACGAGGCAATTAGCATGCAAGAGACTCCCAGAAGTTGCAGTTTGTGCCTACTAGTTGGATTTGCGGACAGATAGCCATCGATGTAAGATACTGTCAAGTATAGCGTGTCAGGGACAAGATTATACTCCTCTCTAACCTGCTAACATAGAAATAATTGTGAGTAGAGTATTTAAACATATAAACACATTGCATCGACCAATTTTGTACTAAAATTGAATACTGGATGGCTATGACCACATACCTCTACCAGCCAATCAATGAGAATTCCTCGCATATTTGGGGTGATGTCATTCTGTACAGTCTCCATGAAATTTTCCCAAGGCCTATTCTTCAACTGAAAGGAATATCCATAAAACTGTCAGTCAACAAATGCCACTTTTCTTTTCTCAATTAGATCCATCTAGTCAACTGATATTATATGATGTAGGCATAATGTAACTACGATGATATATATAAAATATGCATCACAATGCAAGGGTTTATTTGTATTTTACTGTGTTTTAAAGATACAGGTGAGATATATACAATCCACGCCTCTGCATTTCGCAAATACTTGTATATATCTTCAACATAAGTAGTACACATTTGAGGATCTGTGTGGTCTTTGTCATGCCTGATATTATAATTTTGCCAGGGAGATTTGCATGCATCCTCTAAAACAAAAAATGCTTTATGCATTTTATGAGGCCATAGAGACCAATATTCCAATTGTACAGAACCTGTGATTCTATAGCCGCAAGGAGGCCCGATGTGCTCAAGAACGACTAGTAGTTTCTACGAGTAAGGGTCCCGGGGAGTCTCCTTGGACCTCAAACTCTATCAATACCACTCACTATGGAAACGTAAATTATGGGTTTTTTTCATTGATGGCCAACAGAGCAGAGAATAACAACGACATCCCTATCAACCAAGACCAGCTTGAAGAGCATCTCTATACCACTTTGGAGTATTTTTACTGCTCATAATTCAGTAATGGCCTTTTGTTTGTGGTTGGTGGAAGCTATGCCGGTAAGCATGTTCCTGCTTTGAGTTATTATATTTTAATGAAATATAAAGATAATTCAATGGAGAATGCAGAATTTGGTTCATTGGGCTAACCTGCAGTGGTTCAAAACTTCCATTACATCTTAGTGGGATTTTGATTGACAATGTGCTAACAGACCTGGATATTTAGGGGCAAACCTGTGTCAATATTGCAATCGATTTTGGGCTAGATGATAGAAACCAGAATACCCATGTTGGGGATTTGGCAGAATGGGTGTTGTGATTCATCCATAAATAAGAGACGTTGGAGACCTATAAGGCTAGGATAGCATTGTTGGACTGGATTCAAATTGTGAGTGGTATTGAAACACATTTCTATCTGGGGAGGAGTCTTGACTAACTATGCCTGAGTCTTGCACTTCACGGCATCAAATCCATATAAAGGCTTAAATAATTAGAATAAGATTAGGAGGATCGCATTTCAGAACCAAACCTGGTTTTTCACTGTTGACAAGTAATCGGTAGCGGAAGCATGAAGATTTGTGACATCACCTAAAATTGCGCGCCTTTTAGTCTGAGAACTGTTTGCATTGGCAGCAGGATCATCCACTGCAGCTCGTTTAGGAACTCTTTTCCTGGATTTCTTCTCATCTGCTTGCGATTGAATCACAGGATCAGAAGCTTTCGAAACATAGGCAGCTCGAGCTCGAGTAATACGAACGCAATTTTCCTGCCCCCCTGACATCTTTAAAAGAGACCTCCGTAATCCAACCCTGCCTCTGGAAGTCCACACTCATTAACAAATGAAACATTAACACATGACTTCAATTTTGACCCAAGGGAATTCAATTGGGCAAATCCATCCTCCACTATATGGTCACGACGCACTGCTATCTCAATTGATCCTGGTCCAGGTCCAACAACCTCGCCTGTCATTCTCCGAGCCAATTTATCAGCTTTGACAAACTCACAGAACATCTATACCCTTTCTTCAAAAGGAAACACATGTGGTGTAGTTGTGACCAAAGAACCCATCGTTGAAGGCACGGATGAGTCTCCCAACTTCAAGCAAGTTGACATGGCTTCATGTGCTCTAGCTGCTGCAGCAATTGGAGGACGATATTTGACAGCAGGAGCAAGCCATAGAGATGGGGGGCAGAAACTACGTCTACAATCTCTTTCATATAAAAATTACAAACACCTAACAACTGCATCCATCAAAGGATTGTTATGATGCCCAGAATTATTCAAAAAGCCATTGTAGACCATTGTTTTAAGCATTGCCGCAATTGTTCTTTGTTGTTCCAGTGTAAAAGGAGCCTGTTTTTCATAGAAATCTTCATCATCAAGGACCATAAGCAAGTGGGCATAAGTTTAACAAAATAGAAGTAACATTGTTGAAGTATCTTTTGGAATGCCTTGAGGACCCTTCTTCATAGGCTCCAAGTCCCATACTGTGCATGCATCATCTTTATCAGTATATTACTGAAGAGAGTTATCTTTACACATATCAGTACTGCTATCTCCATTTGAAGACTTCCCTTTCGTTATTAGAAAGGCAGAGGCCCATTTATTGCTTACATTTCTGATCAAATTTTCCTCCTTTCTGCCAACTGTATCATGAATTTGGTTCTCACCAATACTTAGATTGGTCTGGAATTGCTTCTGAACTCTTGTAAATCCATATTTCTTGAAGATAAGAAATCTCTCTAACCATTCCCACAACTGTGACAAAAATCCCTGAGTGAAAGCTAATAAATTAAGAATAGGCAAAGGTCCACCAAAGGAATTCAAGGAAGAAAAGGTAGCGAGCAGGTATGAATACAATTGGGTGTTGGAATTTTGAGAATTCCAAGAGAAGAGAATAGGTTCTCCTCCTAAACACAGAGAAGTAAAAAAAAATTGACAGGAGACAGAGCTTTTCACGCTTTAAATACAAGCTTCTATTACTTTCAAAAACTGATACAGATCTTCCTCTTCAGAGAGGGATAACAACAAAGGTGACTGCTACAGACGCAGTGCACAGAAAAACAATCTCTGTCTCTCAAGAACAATACTCTGTCTTTTACATTCAACACACTGCTGTGTATTTCTTCTTCCACGCTGCTGTGCGAAAAACCAAAACAGAACAATACAATACTACTCTACAGACTTCGCGGGCGAAAAACCAAAACAGAAAAATACAATACAATACAATATTTTAAACATTACAACAAAAAACCATATGAAAACTTAAATCAAAGAAATGAAACCAAATACAAAGGAAAACCTATGCGGAACTATAAAATATGAAATTCCTGACGTACGAGTGGGGACCACTACGCAGTCGGCAATCGACAATCGACAATCGGCAAATGTATTGACAACAAACTTTGTGATCCATTCAATCTTTCGATTGCGATTGGAAACACGACCTCCGATCTTCTGCTTGCGATTGGAAACACGACAATCGACAATCGACAATCGGCCAACGGTTTGACAACAAACTTTGTGATCCATTCAATCTTTCGATTGCGATTGAAAACACGGCCTCCGATCCTTCGATTGCGATTGGAAACACAATCGGATCCGCCCTGATCGGGGCACACAATAAAATCCCGCTGATTAAACCTTGCGATTGAAACCAAGCGGTTCCAATAGATTTCTGCCACGTGGTCTTGTGGACCCACGGGCCTCCGCTGTTGTGAGGGCGATTTATGTATATGTTTCAATGTATTAAACGTTCCGTTTGCGGAAATCTCCCATATCAACAAGACACTGCTCCAACATAACTTTCTGATTCCGATTGGCATATAAATGGTGGGGACCACTTGTCTCGCCAATTCAAAAATAAAAAGGACTTCCGCCTGTTTCTCTTCATTCTGGTTGTTGAGGACTTTAAAGCCCGAAACGACTGGTTTTTAATATCTCTGTTCCTCTGTAGAAAAGATCTACGAAGATCTTCATCCTTCCACTGTGAAGAACGGCTTCGCCCATCACTGAGTTAATTTCATCTGCAGTCTGTGACTGCGGCCCATCAAAAATTAAATTCATCCTTACGGATTCTCCATGCTTCTTCAATACAGAGTGCTGCGCACTCAATCTCTGTTGCTGCTACTGCTGCCTTTGTACTTTGTTCTTTGTTATTCCTGCCCAAGGCACGGCAGGTGACTTTAAATATTTCAACACTCCCCCTTAAAGTCAGTTGCTGGGTTGTTCATCATACCCAAGCATTCTCTTAAAAATTCAAAGGTCTTCTGTCCCAATGGTTTAGTTAAAATATCTGCATATTGCTCCTCTTTTTACAATGCTGTAAAACAACTTCACCATTATTCACCAATTTTCTGATATAATGATACTTTGTGTCTATGTGCTTTGTTCTTTTATGAAACACAAAATTCTTTGACAATGCAATAGCTGAGCTATTGTCACAATAAATCACAGTGCCCTTTACCTGTTCTTGGCACAAACTTCTCAACATCCTTCTCATCCAAATTGCTTGACACGCTACTACTGTAGCTGCCACATATTCTGCCTCTGTTGTAGATAATGCTACAATAGGCTGTTTCTTGGAAGCCCATGAAATGGCTCCTGAACCCATATGAAAAATATAACCGGAAGTGCTCTTCCGATCATCTACACTTCCAGCCCAATCACTGTCAATGTATCCAACTAATTCTGAATTTTCTGAAGCTGTATATAAAATACCAAATCTTTTAGTTCCTTTCACATACCTCAGAATTCTCTTTGCTGCCTGCCAATGTGCTTCTTTTGGCTTCTCCATAAATCTGGAAATTAAACTAACAGCATGCATAATATCCGGCCTAGTTGCAGTCAAATACATGAGGCTACCAACTATGCTTTTATACAAACTTGGATCGAAATCCTTGCTGCTGTCATTCTTACTCAACTTCAATCCCATTACTGTGGGAGTAATTGCAGCTTTGCACTCCTGCATGTTAAATCTTTCTAGAACTTGATTCACATACTTTGCTTGAGAAATAAAAATTCCTTTCTCACCTTGCTCCACTTCTATTCCCAAGAATTATCTTACTAAACCCATGTCAGTCATTTCAAGTTCATCCTTCATGACTGTTTTAAAATTTTCAACAAGGTAATCATCATTACCTGTAAAAATTAAATCATCAACATATAAAACAACAATCAATAACTTACCATCCTTTTCTTTGATGTAGAGGGTGGGTTCTCCCTCACACTTTTCAAATCCATTCTCCAATAGATAAGAATCTATTCTGCTGTACCATGCTCTTGGTGCTTGTTTCAGCCCATAAAGAGGTTTCTTCAATCTACAGACTTTATGCTCTTGGCCTTTCTTCTCATATCCAAGAGGCTGTTCCACATATACCTCTTCCATTAAAACTCCATTTAAAAATGCGGATTTTACATCCATCTGGTATACTTTCCATTTGTTTTTTGCTGCTATGCACAACACTGCTCTTACCGTTTCCATTCTTGCAACTGGTGCAAAAGTTTCTTCATAATCAATCCCTTGCTTCTGCTTATATCCTTTGACAACAAGTCTGGCCTTGTGTCTTTCTATTTTTCCTTCAGCATTGCTTTTGGTCTTGTAGACCCATTTAACTCCAATGACTTCTTTTCCTTCTGGGAGATCAACCAACTCCCATGTTCTATTCTTCTCTATGACTTTAATTTCATCATCCATAGCTTCTATCCATTTTCTATCTTTAATAGCATCTTCAAAATGAATAGGATCATCAACTTGAAAATACAAAGCAAATAAGGAATTCATACCTTCGTTTGCTTCTCCTTGCTCATAGATTTCTCTAAGGCTTCTGAATCTTGTTCCTCTTTCACTTGGTGTAGCCGTGCTTGATGAAGCACTCAATTCTGCTCCTTGTGGTGTACTCGGTGAACCACTCCCGCTTCTTCTCAAGGGTGTTCTTGCTGCCGCTTGAGGCGTCCCTTGCTGTCCTTGCGCTGCTGGAGGTTGTGCAATGGATGGTTTATTAATCTCAACCACATCTACATCATCTTCATCATGAGATAAACAGTTTTTGACATTGACTGTTTTCTCAATGCTTCCATCCCACGCTTCTTCTTCAATGAATTGCACATCTCTGCTAATTACAAACTTCTTTGTGGATGGGTTATACAACCTCTATCCTTTGGAATCGTCACAGTATCCAAGGAAAATGCACTTCTCCCCCTTACTATCCAACTTCTTTCTTAATTTTTCTGGAATGTGTGCATATGCCACACACCCAAAAACTCTCATGTGGGTGACTCCCTGTTTTCTGCCACTCCACGCTTCTTCTGGAACTTTGTTCATCACTGCTTTTGTGGGGCATCTATTCAAAATATATACAGCACAGTTTGCTGCTTCTGCCCAATACTCATTCGGCAAGTGCTTTTCCTTTATCATACTTCTCACCATCTCCATTATGGTTCGATTCTTCCTTTCAGCAACTCCATTCTGTTGCGGTGTGTACCTTGTCGTAAATTGCTTGTGAATGCCGTTCTCTCTACAAAAACGCAGAAATTCCTTTGATATATATTCTCCTCCTCTGTCAGTTCTGAGGACTTTAATGTGAAGTCCGCTCTATTTTCTACAAGAGCTTTAAAATGACGAAATTTCTGAAAGACTTCACTCTTATATTTCAGAAAATAAACCCACACTTTTCGTGTGAAATCATCAATGAAGGTTAGCATGTAATTGATGCCCGAAACATATGCTGTTTGCATCGGCCCACACAAATCTGAGTGGATTATCTCCAAAGGTGCTTTCGCCCTTATGCTTTTCCCTGAAGGAAAATTTTCTCTGTGTCGCTTTCCCAAGATGCAGCCTTCGCATATGCTGTCAGGCTTTTCAATCAATGGTAAACCTCTTACCATTCCTTTTCTGTGCAGCAAATTTAATCCTCCGAAATTTAGATGTCCAAATCTCAAATGCCATAACCAATTTTCATCTTTCTCTTCCTTCTGGAAGGCTTCTTGAGTTACAGCTGGTACATTCTTTCCTTTTTGCTTCAAGTCAATGTTGAGCTTGAGCGGAAACATTCTATTGCTGGTCATTTGTATTTCAGCAATAATTTTCTTACTTGGAGGAATATCTTTTATGGTGCACACATCATCTTTGAATATAACATTGTAACCTTTGTTTATGAGCTGCTCAACGCTCAAAAGATTACATTTCAGACCTGGAACATAATACACATCAGGGACAAATTTTTGCTCCCCATTCCTTGCTCGAATACTTACTCTGCCTTTCCCTTTGACAGAGATTTTAGTATTAGTCCCTGTGGTCACTTCAGATTTGACTTCTTCATCAAGATTGGCAAACATTGCTCTGTTGCCAGTCATGTGATTACTACATCCAGAATCTAAGAACCAAACATCATCATTTCTATCTTGTGCTACATTACAAGCTAACAACACATTACTTGGGTTCTTTTCCTCTTTTGCTACATTAGCATTCTGCCTATTCTTCATGTCATTTTGCTTCTTTCTACATTCATTGTCATAGTGCCCATATTTCTTGCAATAATGACACTGGACATTGGATTTGTCATACCTTTGTCCTTGAGCATGTTGGTGTTGATGTCCACCTTGCTCGCTGTTGCATTGGCCGTGGCTCTGGGTTTGACTGTTGCTCCTTCCATGTGAATGTGAAGGGCTGTCCCTTCCACCTCTATTCTGGCTTCTACCTCTTCCTCTTCCTTTTCTTTGACCTCTTCCTCTTCCTGAAGGCATCTGGGTCTTGAAGGCGTGCTCCAGAGATGAGTGTTCATCTCTGCTCAATCTTTGTTCATGAGTTATCAGTGAGGCATGAAGTTCATCCACTGTGAACTGTGAGAGATCTTTGGTCTCTTCTATGGTGGTTACAATAACATCAAACTTTGAGGGTAAGCATCTCAAAAAAATTTCCACAATCCTTCTATCTTCAAGAGTTTCTCCATGGGATCTTATCTGATTGACAGTCCCAATCACATGTGTAAAGAATGTGTCAACACTGTCTAACTCTTTCATGCAAAGAGTTTCAAAATCTCTTCTCAGCAATTGAAGTTTTGTTGTTTTAACTTTCTCCATACCTTGATAGGAAACTTTCAGAGTTTCCCATGCCTCCTTGGATTTCTTAGCTGCTGCTATCCTTGGAAACACACTCTCATTTATAGCTTGATACAAACAGAAGAGAGCTTTGGCATCCTTCTTCCTATTATTCTTCAATACATCTTTCTCTGCTTGAGTTAAGGCATTAAAAGCCTGCTCATCAGCTGGTTCTGTGAAACCATCTTCTACTAGTTCCCACAAGTCTTGTGAGACAAACAGGGCTCTCATGGTAATGGCACAATAATCATAGTTCTTTCCATTAAACTGTGGAAGCTGAACACTTCCAAGATTCATACCAGTGCTTGGTCCAGCCATTGCTTCTTAAACTGAACTCAGACTTTAAACAAACTGTCTTTCCTTTACTGAAAGAACAAACTCCTTTTAAATAATAAACAACTGCTCTATTATCTTTGAGAAATACCTGACCTTGACTACTGTTGAGCTTTTCACGCTGCTGGAGAGAAACGCTGCAACAGGTCTTCTTCTTCAGCTTCTTTGAAATCTTCAAAGAGCCTAGATGTGCTCCGATACCATGTTGGAATTTTGAGAATTCCAAGAGAAGAGAATAGGTTCTCCTCCTAAACACAGAGAAGTAAAAAAAAATTGACAGGAGACAGAGCTTTTCACGCTTTAAAGACAAGCTTCTATTACTTTCAAAAACTGATACAGATCTTCCTCTTCAGAGAGGGATAACAACAAAGGTGACTGCTACAGACGCAGTGCACAGAAAAACAATCTCTGTCTCTCAAGAACAATACTCTGTCTTTTACATTCAACACACTGCTGTGTATTTCTTCTTCCACGCTGCTGTGCGAAAAACCAAAACAGAACAATACAATACTACTCTACAGACTTCGCGGGCCTTTGGCTTTTATATGCCGCGCATATTTTAAACATTACAACAAAAAACCATATGAAAACTTAAATCAAATAAATGAAACCAAATACAAAGGAAAACCTTTGCGGAACTATAAAATATGAAATGCCTGACGTACGAGTGGGGACCACTACGCAGTCGGCAATCGATAATCGACAATTGGCAAATGTCTTGACAACAAACTTTGTGATCCATTCAATCTTTCGATTGCGATTGGAAACACGACCTCCGATATTCCGCTTGTGATTGGAAACACGGCAATCGACAATCGACAATCGGCCAACGGTTTGACAACAAACTTTGTGATCCATTCAATCTTTCGATTGCGATTGAAAACACGGCCTCCGATCCTTCAATTGTGATTGGAAACACGATCGGATCCGCCCTGATAGGGGCACACAATAAAATCCCACCGATTAAACCTTGCGATTGAAACCAAGCGGTTCCAATAGATTTCTGCCACGTGGTCTTGTGGACCCACGGGCCTCTGCTGTTGTGAGGGCGATTTATGTATATGTTTCAATGTATCAAACGTTCCGTTTGCGGAACTCTCCCATATCAACAAGACACTGCTCCAACATAACTTTCCGATTCCGATTGGCATATAAATGGTGGGGACCACTTGTCCCGCCAATTCAAAAATAAAAAGGACTTCCGCCTGTTTCTCTTCATTCTGGTTGTTGAGGACTTTAAAGCCCGAAACGACTGGTTTTTAATATCTCTGTTCCTCTGTAGAAAAGATCTACGAAAATCTTCGTCCTTCCACTGTGAAGAATGGCTCCGCCCATCACTGAGTTAATTTCATCTGCAGTCTGTGGCTGCGGCCCATCAAAAATTAAATTCATCCTTACGGATTCTCCATGCTTCTTCAATACAGAGTGTTGCGCACTCAATCTCTGTTGCTGCTACTGCTGCCTTTGTACTTTGTTCTTTGTTCTTCCTGCCCAAGGCACGGCAGGTGACTTTAAATATTTCAACATTGGGCAACATCTTGCAGTTCCAATATTGTCTTTAAGCCCCCATGACCCAGAGATACTTCATGCACAGAAGAACCCTCCCTTTTCACCGTAGCTAGAAGCTGGTGCAGATGCCACTGCTGATGGACTGGCCTCAAATACTCGATGAGTGATGAAGTCAATTCAGTAAATCCATCCTCACGTTCTGTACCACTCAGAAAACGGTGCTTGGGAACACTAGAACTATGGTCATCATATTCTTCCTCATCCTCATCTACTTTTCTCTTTGATGGCCGGTTTTTCTCAATCCATGGCATCAAATTCTCTAAAATACAGGAAAGAGCAAACACATATTCTCTACAACATAAGCCCTCCACAAGTTGTCCAGAATGTTCAGGGCTCTCGATAGAACCTAATGCCAAACTAACAACATTTGTCAGAGCCCAAGCAGTACTTGGAATCTCCATCTGCTTCTGTAGATCCAAATTTGTCATTTCCAAGAAGATAACTTCCTTTGAAATCTTCCATTACCACCATTGTTCTCAAACATGGAGAGAAATTCGATGAATGTTGAAGAGCAGGTAATAATGCAGCAGGAAGCCTCTGTGTGAGATAAGGAATTGTAAGTATATATACACAAAACTGTTCTGCTGCACTTTTAACTCCAGCATCATAACCTTCGAGACAATTTGTTTGATTTGATATAGAAAAGACACTTTCACATAAATCCGATGGCATAGAATGGAAAGGACGAAGGACCATGGTTATAGCACTTGCGGTAATGATAAAAGTCTCATCTGTCTGTACAACAGCCTTGTTTTTCCTATTCATTGCACTATTGCATGTCATAATGTATTGACGAACTGAAGAATAAAGGCCGGAATTTCTATTTTCTATCCAGTTTATCAGATTCCACGCAACAAGCCTTCCATCTCCCACGCATTCTTTCAAAAAGTTCTTCCAAGTGTTTATGTCAGTTAGGGCAACCATTAATCTCCCCACCAAAAACAGGATCGGCTAACAGACAGAGCACTAGCAATCCCTCCAAGTAAACAACATTAACAGATCACCCATTCCTACGACTTCTTGACATCAAGAACCTTTTGTCATTCACTGGAACAACAGATGGCCAAAAATAGTGAAATACTAAAATGAGAACTTGACAGTGCATCTACAGTAGTGCATCACGGAAAACAAGGTTTTCTTCAAGAAATAAGGACTTGCTGTATAAAAACGTGTAAAAACTACGAAATCCTTGGGCAAATTAGTATTTCTGAGAAAAAAATGTTTACAGTGAAAGTCTTGCAAATATTATCAGGGTTTGAAGGCAAGAAATGCAGTTGGTGAAATTCCAGCTTACCGGTAATGGCGGTCACTGTAATAGTTGAGAGCGATCATCTAAATTTCGTCGAACCAACGTACTGTGGCGAGGAACAAATAGGGAAAGAGATAAAGGATCTTTAGGTCACGGATCGAAACAATACCTGGTTAGGAATGGATGTTATTCCAAAACTTCCCTCCCATTTTTGGTGCGCATTCGAGTGCCCGCCTAATTTTGAATTTCCAATCAGTGAGGGAAACCGCTTTGGATGGGCAGTGGTCTTCGTTCCCTCCTCTATCGCTCCACTGCGAAACCGCGGCTAGTCTATAAAACCCCACGTGTAGGGAGAAAACAGGTGCGTTCTACGAAATTCAAATTTGACTTTACCCCTCTGCTTGCTTTGGTTGTGGGCAAAGGTTGTGAGTACAGTGGTGGAGTTTGATTACTCCATTTTTTGTGGGTTAGAATCAGTTTTTTCAATATTACTTGTAAAAAATTATTTTTTTTATTAAAAATATAAGTTTCATATATTTTAAAAATAAAGTAAAACCCATGGACAGAACCTATAAAATTGCTTTCCAAATTACATCGCTTTTCATACCCACCTAATAATATGGAAATCTAGACAAAATAAATTTCTTAAAATAACTTGGTTCCGTCTAATGGTAGCTTGAAATGAAAGTAAAAGATTATGGAACCATGAGAACAAGAAAATAAAGATAAAAAGTATGGTTCCCTTATTTTACATACCACTATAAGATTAGAGTGAGGTGTTTGTAGTGGCCATTTAACTAGATAACGCATATATGTCGGAACATTATGTATAGTTTGTAATATATATTTTAAGATAAATGTTTAATTGTTGCGAAAAAATATGTCTATATTCACTATAAATTAGGTTTATTTTTACTTTTGGATAAAGAAATGGCATTCAATGAAAAAATATTTTGAAACATTGTACGGATTTTGCGCATTCACTGACATATCAAGTCACGGTTTTGATTATATATATAAGGGTGATATTATAAATTTAAATTTATTAAGGATGAAGAGAGATTAATTTTATTATGTGTAAAATTATACAAGAGAGTAAAACTTGAGGAAGGTTTGGATTTTAATGGATTTGGTCCATCTTGGTGTTTGATAGATCTAGAGTTAAGATGGATATATGTTGACTTTAATGTCATAAGAGAAATAAAATTCTTCTAGGAGAACTTATGACTCTTGGAGCAGCATGCACAAAGCACAGAAAATCGGAAATACTTCAAAATGACAACCTAACATCAAGATTGGGTAACCAAGGCACCCTAAACTAGTAGAACTAAGGGGGAACCTATTACAAATTTGGTGCCAAGACCAAACATCTGGAACAATAACTTACAACAAGAAGTACTCAACAATAAAATAACCATTCGATTTTGCCTAGAATGTGCCCAAAAATCACATATGAGGTCCAAAGAGAAGTAAGACTTGATTGAAACTTGTGATGGCACTGTGGCATATCAGAAGGTAGGTATGCACTACTATGAGAGGGGGATCCAGCTACTTGCAAAGAACATCCAATACCTTTTCAATGTCAAAAACTTCAGGAATGAAGGTAAAACTTTATTTTATACATGGTATCAAAAAACTCATACTAGTCACGTTCCAAAGCACCATTCAAGAATGAAACACAATCAAATTGAAAAACTCGAAAGGTAAAATAAAAACAAGGATCCCCTTCCAACCTCAAAACTTAGTATCAATAGCATACTTCACGTACATAGTAGAGGACGAAGAAAAAAAATTCCATTCAAACACAACCAAATATACTTATTTTTGGGTATTAGTAGCAATGTGACAATACTTTGGGGTACTTACAAATGAGTTGATGTTTATGCTAGTAGGACCTAAATTTTCTCTAAAGCGATCCAAAGGTTCTTTTGCTCACCCTCCCTTTAGCGACAGATGATTTTGGAGAGTACCCCTTCACTAGGGCCGTTGTGAACAAAATCGAGGATTCATAGTGGGTGAACCGCAACAAAAAGATATTTTTGTAAGGCGTGGAACCCCAATGCTATGTTAAGAATAAATAATGAGTGTGGAGTTACATTTGATCCATGAGCCTTGCCAACGTAAAATAAAAATGTGATTGGCTTCTAATGAGCCTCACAAACTTCTGCATGCAATGGCTTTATCTCAACACATTTGCATTTAGATATTTGATCGTGATAAACTTAATGATGCCTAATTTTAATCTAAAATGTTTGAAAGAATACAGGGCTTCTTTGCTTGGGAAGTTTGATGAAGCCTAATCTTAAGTTAGCTCCATAGGATTTCAGAACAACTGCCACTCATTTGACTTAATTCAGCAGATTTTTAGAATTCAGTTGATTCTTGTGGAAAACAATACGAAATTAATCACTTTTATCAACAAGTGCAAATTGACCATAAATTTAATTTTATCTTTTACAAGTTCATAGATGCTTTCTTGATGGATTTGTTTTTAAGAATAAAAATTTAACAATTTCTCCCAAGTTCGAACCCTGTAAAAGATAAAAAGAGTCAAAAACATTACCAGAAAAGCGTTGGGATTTCTGCTAAGCTTATGGTCAAGCAACAAAGCATACTCAATTAAAGACAAAACCCTAGTTACAGATATATGAAGAGACGAAAATAGAGTTTATGGCAAAGTGATTCTCATGGAGATATGCTCATAATGAATTCACCTGTATGTTTTCATCATCTTTTTCTATCTGTTTGCCGTTATACTGGCTTCAGCAGCAACAGAGGACATGAAACCCCTTTACCACGGCCATACAGGCATGGTGAAATTCATCAAAACTTCTTGCAAAGTGACTTTGCATCTGAATCTCTGCTTTTCGTCACTCTCTTCCTAATCCGGGTCTCTGAGGGCCAAGCATAGTGATGTTGTGAAGGCAGCCATGACACTGAGCCTTGTTAATTCTCGCAATGTTTATGTCTGGGGCATGGGCCTGAAAACAAGAAGAGCCAGGATGAATAAAAGAGAAAAGGCGGCCCTCAAAGATTGTATTAAGGATTTCGAGGACACCACGACCAAGATTCATCAATCTCTAGCGGAGCTGAAGCACTTCAGGGTGAACACGTTCAAGGCTCAAGGATCAGTTGAGCAACGTGGAAACGTGGATGAGCTCGGCCCTCACCAATGATGACTCATGTCTATGGTTTTCACCCTGCCAGAGGAAGGGTTAAGGCCATGGTCATGGTCCGCTTGCAGAAGTTACAGTGGGAAATGCCCCTTTTTTTTTTCGAGGTCAACAATAAGAATGACTTACTTATGCCATACAAAGAGAACTTCTTTGGCATCCTGAAATGGATTCTATGAGCATCGAGTTGGTCATCACCCGAAATAAGAACAAAAATGGGAAATCGGAGGAGGTACTTACCATCCTGGCCCGTTCACCCTTCTCATCCCTGGCATCGTCTTTAAATAACCTTTTAGTCTGCATCAAATCTCAAAACAAACTATAAACCCTAACCCTTAATTGTAGAACCCTATCACTGATGCAAGTCTATCAAGTGCATAATGGGGATCAAAAGGGGTGCTGTTAACTTCAGAAAATCAGCATGAAAGCAAGCAAGGGAACATGGGAACTTACCCCCATGTCTGTGAGCAAGAAGCTTCAACTGTAGAATCGTTCGCCCGTTCGCCTCCTTTTCCCCCGAAGGCTTCTGTCTGCCGGGAAAATATTTGTTGCAAAGAAAGCGAAAGGATTGAGTGTAAAGTGAGGGATTGGTTAAAACAGTAAAGGAGAAACAAAATGTTTCAAAGTGGGTGGGGGACCAAATGAACATGTGTTGGGCCTGAGTGCTCTCTACTGCCTTCATCCAGATGACTTACGGTCTCATGGGAGTGTAATACATGTGACCTCTTTTAGGTTGGATTAAGACTTGGCGGCAATAAATGAAACGAATGAATTTGTTTACTTCCCCTCTTATTTTTCAGAAATTTGCCGCCTCTTTGAATGAATTGTGTTAATTTCTAATTTAGTGGAACGAATTGTCTTAATTTCTAATTTAAGACCATTAAAAAGTTTTAATTTTTAAATTAAAATAATTCAAATGATAATTTAGGATTTTAAGACAAAATATTAGTTTGGCTTAAAAAAGTGTTTTAAAGTATCTTTATATGCTAGTGATATAATTGTTGTTATTGTTTCATCATTTAGTGTTTTTATCAATAGTTAAGTAACCTTATTAATTAATGAGGATTATTACTATTTACTTTTATTCACAAGGATTATTTTAAGATATTTGTGCCGGTGTGAGTCTAAAATAATCCAATATACAATGGTGTCTTTGAGTACAAATTAAATTATAGAGGATAGTGATGAGTTTCCTAATTAAAATTCCTATGATTAGATGGAAAAGTGGCAAAGAATATCCATCCAATATGAAAGTAACATTCAAATAAGTGCATTGTAATGACAACATAATCCTTGTTGCATGATAAAATATAGAAAACAAACACATGAACTCAAAGAGCTATAAAATAAGTATATTATAATTCATTTGATATGTGAATAAAGTAAATCATAGAGACACTATACCATGGGCTACCCTATCAAGTTCATGTAGTGGGAGTGCTCTCAAGTATGAAACGGATGAGGGCATATGATGAGAAGCTCTTGACACATATGTAGTAAATCCACCCTCTAGAATGAGGACTTTCGCCTCTCCTTTATAGAACAGAATACAGAGATAGAGAATGGAATCGATGAAATAGAAGAGGATCAAATTGTGGGTTAAAGGCCTATGTGCTAGATCATTTTGGATGTCACAATTTATCTCTAGTGAATTTTCTCTCTTTCAAAACTAGGTTTGTTGAAAGCACACATCTCCTCAAAACACTTTGTAGCTAATGTTTTCCCTTTAATTGAAAATTGTGTTTAAAGTATCTTTAGTGAGGCACATGTCTTCTAAAATATGTGTTATTTTAGCACGTAATACTCAGAATAGTGCATTAAATGTATGAGCAACAAGTCAACACTACTTCTCCATGATATCTATTTTTTTCTTATTATGAAGTTCCAACCTACTAGAAATAGTTCAGTATGGTGCCCCCTTTGTAATAACTTGTTGTTTTCCTTTAGTAACCATATATATCTATTTATTGTTGTTTGTATGGATGAAATACAAACATTTCCTAGAATGATCCTCCTTGAGCACACCCTCTCCAAGACTATTCACCGTTTGCATGGTTGAAGCACGAAATATGCCAATAATAATCCCTTTTGACTACATCACCTCTCAATATTTACCTTTCTCATTGTAATAATTACCATGTGTGGATGAAAATAGGTCTAATTCGACTTCATGGAGAAAAGAAATGATGCATATATGGCTAGGTTGAATTGCATCATGCGGAGTTTCCAAGAAGAGGCTCACATGCAAGGTGTGGGAATAAAGGTTTATTTTCTCTAAAATAGTATGATGCCTAGAGAGGCTAAAATAAAAAAGGATAAGGTGTATAAAAATAGCAAAAGTCCCTCAAGAAAGGCATCACTTCCTAGGCTAGATTAGAGCTTTAGGCATCCTCCAATTTTGAACAAAATACGGTGGTGTAATTTCAAATAAATCGATGCCCTAACTATCACACCAAGAGGGAACCCTTGATGCTCCTTTGACTTGAGGATTTCTTGAAGGTTTTCACTTTGTACTTCATCATTCAGAACCTATTATCTTAACTATAAATGACCATTGGATGAGCCTTTACCACGGTATATCTCCAAAACCTTAGTCTTATAGTATTTCTCTTAAAAAAAAATTCATGGAAAGTCACCCTAGATTCTCCCAAAGCTCACACTTTAATTGAATATTTCCATGCCTCACTTTGAAGCCTAGTATAAACACGTCAATCACAAGTGAGGGATTTTGGAAGTTTTGATCTTAGGCATTCATCATTTTTTAATATTCCTAAATCCGAGGTCATCTTTCCCTAAAGCCTTTCTTGGAGAGTCCTTCTTTTGGTTCTAAAGCAAGGAACCTATTATCTGATCCTCTTCTTTGAATCGGCATTGGAAATCACATTGTGCATCGTTATTGGTCTCATCATTCTAGTAATTTCCCTATACCGAGACTCCTCCCATCAGTGAAAGTTCATAAAGAGCAGGGGAAATTGAATGAGGTGACAGTGGGTCCTTGTCCCATTGTTTCCACTTGATATAGTAGTAGTCCCTTTGGAACCCCTCCTAGGACCCTTGCTAAATTAAGTGCTAACATTTTTCAAAAAGAAGTATAAAGCAGATGGCTCACTTGAAAATAATAAAGCTAGGCTTGTGGCAAAAAGTTTTACATAAAAAGAAGGGGTCTATTATGAGAATACTTTTTCCCCCATAGCAAAATGGGATACCATCTAGACACTCTTTGCCCTAGAAACTCAAAAAGTTGGAAAGTTCATAAAATGGATGTAAAAACTGCTTTCTTAAATGGAGATATGAAAGAGAATGTTTTTATGTCCCAACCAGAAGGAATATTTGTGAAGGGTTAGGAACATAAAGCATGCAAGCGGTAAAATCCTTGTATGGCCTCAAGAAAGCACCACGAGCCTGGTATAATAAGGGGTTAGGGGAATAGGGGCTTAGGGGTTAGAGGTTTAGGGTTTAGGGGAATAATGAGTTAGTGGTTAAGGGGTTAGGGATTGGGGGCATAAGGGTTAGGGGATTTAGGCGCATTTAGGGGTTAGGGGCATAATGAGTTAGTATTTAAGGGATTAGGGATTCAGGTTAGGGGAATAATGAGTTAGTGGGTAAGGGGTTATGCAGTTAGAAATTTTAGGGGATAAAGAGCAGTGGAAATTGAATGAGGTGACAGTGGGTCCTTGTCCCATTGTTTCCACTTGATCTAGTAGTAGCCCCTTTGGAACCCCTCCTAGGAACCTTGGTAAATTAAGTGCTAACATTTAAAAAAAAAAGTATAAAACAGATGGCTCACTTGAAAAGAATAAATCTAGGCTTGTGGCAAAAGGTTTTACACAAAAAGAAGGGGTATATTATGAGAAGAATTTTTCCCCCATAGCAAAATGGGATACCATATGGACACTCTTTGCCCTAGAAAATCAAAAAGTTGGAAAGTTCATAAAATGGATGTAAAAACTGCTTTCCTGAATGGAGATATGAAAGAGAATGTTTTTGTGTCCCAACCAGAAGGAATTTTTGTGAAGGATTAGGAACATAAAGCATGCAAACGGTAAAATCCTTGTATGGCCTCAAGAAAACACCACGAGCCTGGTATAATAATGGGTTAGGGGAATAGGGGCTTAGGGGTTAGAGGTTTAGGGTTTAGGGGAATAATGAGTTAGTGGTTAAGGGGTTAGGGATTGGGGGCTTAAGGGTTAGGGGATTTAGGTGCATTTAGGGGTTAGGGGCATAATGAGTTAGTATTTAAGGGATTAGGGATTCAGGTTAGGGGAATAATGAGTTAGTGGGTAAGGGGTTATGTAGTTAGAGATTTTAGGGGATTTAGCTATTAGGGATTTTAGGGGCTAGGGGTTAGGGGTTAAGGGGTTAGATGTCTAGGGGGTTAAATGGGTTAGGGTTTTAGAGGTTTAGGGGGTTAGGGGATTTAGCAGTTAAGGATTTTAGTGGTTAGGGGTTAGGGGTTAGGGTTTGGGGGTTAAATGGGTTAGGTTTTTAGGGGTTTAGGGGGTTAAATGGGTTAGGGTAAGGAATTAGGGTTTAAGGTGTTAGGGGTTAAGGGTTTAGAGGTTTAGGGTTTAGGGGGTTAAATGGGTTAGGGGTTTAGGGTATAGGGGGTTAAATGGGTGAGGGGTTATAGCAATTTATTAGGTGAACAAGGCATAATCCAGTTGTAGTAACCATAACTTGGTCAAGTTGTTGTAGTCAAGGCAAGACTTGGTTGGGTTCCCAAGTTCCAAAAAAGTAAGGGTAATTGTGAGGGCATGATAACTAAGGAGTGTCAGTGTGTGCCAAGGTTTTTCCATTTCTATAATTTTCTTTGTTGTGCTTTATACCATGCTACCTAGTTGCTTTCATGTTTCCCTAGCGTTTTAACATTTTCAATTTCTATCTCTCTATTGTTTGTTTCCCCATTTGAAATTTCATCCTTATTTGGTAGGTGTTTTCTTCAATATAGTGTGAATATTTTTCCATCACACAACTTCTGTGGGGTTTGTCTACACAAATAGCTTTTAAGGCCCACTCATCAGGGTATTTGATGAAATGAAATGGTTATCGATGGTCACCAACTAATGGTACCTACAGATATTTACTCTAACAATTCTACATTTTTCTTGTGCCAACAATTATACAACATTTTAACTTCATGAATTAGTCTCCTCTGTTCTCTTAGCTGATTCTATAAGCACTTATTGCTGTTGTTAAAGATTTTACTCTCTAGTCCCATTGAGCTATTTCATCTATTTGTGGACATTGATCTATTTTCATTTCATTTCTTCAATTTTTCTGACTGTTATGTGTTGCCTTTGGCCAGATCCTTCTTTCTTACCTATGCTTTTTCTGCTTAAGCATTCTAGCCAGCCAGAGCAACAGGGGTAGCAGGAGCCACACAATCCAGTTAGAGCTAAGCAGGGGTAGCGCAGAGGCAGCAGGAGCCACGCAGGCCCAGTGAGGGCAGCGCAGGGGCAATGTAAGCCCTTCAGGTGTGACGCAGGCCCTTACTGAGCAGCGCAGAGGCCGACGCAGGCCAGTTAGGCTGACGTAGAGGGATTCAGAGTAGCGTATTACTGCCGTTTTTATTTCTCTTTTGGGTGAACCAGTTTTGGTGCCCAGGATTGTTGTACTTAGATTCTGCATAATAATGAAAACCCTCCAGAGCTAACTGCACCGGTTTTCCCACATTGGGTTTTTTCCAAGGATATTTTTCCAGAAAATCCATGTGTCACTTTTTCTATGAGCATGTTATTCAGTATTTGATATGTATGTGTAGGTTGCTAGTTGTATTTACTATTTACTTCGCTAATTTATTGAATATTTCATAAATTAACTTGTAACTTAATTCAAGTAGGAGAAGTAAATCAAGATACTGCAATAGGGTTTCTTAGATTAAGAAATTTTCACATTCCCTAGGTCTAGCCCCATTAGGTCACCTAGGGCAACAATTTCCCAGGAATTTAGCTAGATGAAAACTTCTATCTCCTAGAGGCAGCTGTGTTGTTGGGTGCCATCACTCTCCTTAGAACATGGGCCAATTCTGACAGTGGAATCTCCAGATACCTCAAGCCCTAGCTCTAGGATCAGTTTGCCTAGGTGTTCCCAAGGATAGAACCTAGTATGATCAATTTTACCTATCGAAGTAAAAACACTTGTCTGATCCTTTCCCATCACCTTATCCAGGATAGGAACATCATTGGTTGCTAAATTCCATCCCCGAACCTGGGTTGGGTCCACTTGGCCTCGTGTGGTCCCATTTGGTGTCAAAGGCCTTTCATCAAGGACCATTTGGAAATCCAAGTTCCCAAAGGGTTTTAGGGATTGAGAACTTCCTTCATAAGTCTTTTTCTTCTCCCTCAACCCTTCAATCCCCCTCCTCTCTCCCTAGAAGATAATTCCCTTGCTTAAAAGGAAAGCAAGTCCCACTCTTTATTTTATCTTAGGGAAAGGGTTTCAAGGGTCACTTCCCACCTATTCATTGACCTATACTTGTACAAGCGACTTCCTAAACTACTGGGACTCCACCCATCGGTGAAATTCCGTGAAGAGCAAGGAGCCTTAGCTATGGTGACAATGGGCTAAGCCTCCATCGTTTCCCTTGTCCTAACAGTTGCCCTCTTAGAAACCCCTTTTAGATCCACTACGAGTTTGAGTGGTAACAAGTTGTTCACAATTCCATTTGTGAAAAACTCTTTGGTATGCCCACTTTTGCCATACTACAGCTCCAATATGAGAAGTCCAGGGCTATGGAGGCTGCCCTTCTTCTCACTTAATCAATCCTCTACAATATAGTGAATTAGGGCTAGTTGGTTGGTCCACTTGAATGTTACTTTAGTCCTTCAAAGTCTGCACATCCTTAGGCCCTATACACCTGCCCCTCTACCAATTTTGTTGTCCTTCACCAGAACAAGAGTCGGGGCTCTTCTTTGACAGTAACCTAACAACCCTACAACTGTACTTGGCCTACCATCAATCTTCCCAACCATAATCAATTATTTTTACTGATCTAGGGCCCACAATATTGTCTTCATCTAGGGCTCTTCAAATCTGCCACCTAACAATGGTTTGAGTCCTCTCAAGATCACTGTTCTTGCATATCGAAAATTTGATCTTTGTTGTCCAATCTATGAACAAATATGAAATACTCCTCTTATCATACTTATAACAATCTGTAGATGACTGAACTAGGGTCACAAATCAACCACTAATAGTCCATTTACTAATTGTTTATAGGTTTCTTCAGATCTTTGTCTAAAACTCTATGGAAATTCCACCAAAATCAACTCCTCTACATGTCAATCCATTCTTCATATGGAAAATTTCTTCTACATGCTCAATCCTCTGCTCAGGTTCCACCCTCCTTTGGATTTGTTGTCTCCACACATACTGAATCTGCAAACCATCTTCTAGATCTGCGGTCTTTATTGCAGAAATAAACCTCGCTCTAAGGGTCACAACCCATCTTCCTCTACGCAAATTTGTCATAGTATTAAGGTCATACCTTATGAACTAAACATGCTAGGAAACTATCCTAACTAGGGCATTATACTTATGTACTTCTAATTGTTGTAGAACAAACGCTATCCACACATAGAAAAAACACGACTCTTGCCTCCATAAGAGACTCGACCTAGCTCATATGGATCTATAAATTCTGGGCATTTCTTTGACTGAATCTTGACATGAACTTTAGATCTCAATGTCGACCCTCAAACTAGGGTTAACTTAGTCAATATTACACCTGCGTCGACTTCTGTTATGGCTCTAAATTATAGTGCAAGCCCTCCTCCATTTATGTTGGTCTTTATCACAGACCTTGCGGCCTACTAACCAACACAAGGCAAGATGGTATCAACCCTCTCTTATATTTCATGTAGAAAATATAACCAATGGGATTCAATCTGATCTTGTAATCATGTACTAAAACAAGATACCGAATCCTTCCTACAATTTGTGGAAACAAAACACAATCACACAATCACATATAAGTAAGAGAAACAAGTTATCAATCGCATAACACAAGATGTATCTAGAGAAGCAACTGCTCAAAACCCTCTATCTCTATTTTTTATTAAGTCAAGGAATCATGAAACAACACAATGCTTAATCTCTCTTAAGATTCTCTAACACTCTGCCAATTGTCTCCTGTTAATCTAGGAAAAATCGGTCTAGTACTTAGCAAATTCTCAGCCTTCCTTCAGCCTGCCTTGCAAACGCAATTCCTATGGAATTATCTCCATATTAATTAGGAAAATCAACCTTCCTTGATTGTGCAATCCATCATGGCATCCCAATGACTTTATAATTGCACATGGGAAATTTTCTATAAATACAACTGATAGTTATGTTCCTCTGAATTGTGTTACAATAAGGATCAAGGGTCTTTTTATTATTTAAAATAAGATAAAACCCTAAACAACCAAAACCCTATCCTGAGGAGATGTAACACCAAGAGTTTATGGGCCCCGTTGGGGTTAGTTGGGTAGCCAACTTCCCGGGTTCATAACTTGGTCATATGATCTTCCTTTGATGCACATGATACCTCGTTAGAAATATCTCTCTGAGGACTACAACTACCAATATGATTTATATGAAATCGGCAAACCTTTCATGCCCAAAAAACATCGTTTGGGGCCTCAAAACGACTTCTAAAGTTCAGGACCCAAAAAACTGACAAAAATAGTAAATTGTGCTATAATTAAGGAAATTGAAAAATTGAAAGAGACAATGGCGAGGGCCCAAGTGGAATAGGTGGGTGGCCACCAATATCCACCTCGATCACCTTAAATCGAATTTATTGAGCTAACTCAATCACCATGACTTAGTTAATTGACACAAGTTGTTATGAGACAAAATTACAATTTATTGTCCAATTTATTTAAGGGAAAAATAAATTAGACACCTCACATTCCTCACTCCTGGTACATAAAAATTCCTCACCAGTGTGGGTGCATTTTTTTTGTCCTTTCTAGTCGCCAATTTGACTGTTTCTTGTTGCAAATTTCAACACTCCCTCTCAACAAGAAAGGAATTCAATCTATCCCTATCCGGTACCTTTGGAATGTTCTGCATGCTACACTTCTCTAGTGTTGTTTGCACTTGCAACTCCTGAAACTGAATAGCCTCTGAAAAACTAAATCAGTATAATGCATCTGTCATCAGAGTCTTCTGACTATTGCTAGCTACTGCACCTGTCTAGTACTGGATTCTCTACACTGCTGCTGACATCTGCATCCGTGCCCTTTGAACTATTGCTAACTCTATTTGTGCTCCAGTATTTGACATCTTTCATTATGATTTCTGTCTTGCTGACATATGACTACATCAATCTAACTGATCCTTCCTACTACTGCTGTATTGTGGGCTCCTCATAGCCAGGTTTGATCCATGAGACATGCCATCTCAATGGACCTTGCCCAAATTTCTTATCTTGGGATTATGTCTACACATAACCCCACCTTACACTTAAAGGTATGGCTGCTCCCTCTTCCCATCTGGCTCGAAATTTCCCCCTTATGGAGGTCTCTGCTTGAGTGGACGCTTCCACTCGGTCTCCTCTCTGCTTCTCCAATTGTGGTAGCTACTCCACAACCTTCTGAGACTGCTTCTCATGAGGATGCATGTTGAGAGGTAATTTATGCTCCCTCTAAACCACCAAGTCTCTAACTTCTGCCTTTCTCCTCAAAGCTTTGCATGCATCTGGTACCTCAAGTGCATATAGGTTCTTGACTTGCGCACAGTGTAATTGTCCCGAAGTGACAAAAAGTTTCTAAAAAAGAGTTGATTTTAAATCGATGATATCTCTCTCATCCGAGCTCCGATTTGACCAATTATTTTTCCATTTGGGTAGATTTTCGCAAGGAATCCAAATATTCTATTTGTTTTCGAAAATTTTACACCAAAATATTCAAAGATTCTCTACAAACTCGCCGCCCAAAAAATTCCTGCTCTGATACCATGTAGAAAATATAACCAACAAGATTCAATCTGATCTTGTAATCTACTAAAACAAGATACTGAATCCTTCCTACAATTTACGGAAACAAAACACGATCGCACAATCATATATAAGTAAGAGAAATAAATTATCAATCGCACAACAACATGATGTATTTGGGGAAAGAAACTAATCAAAACCCCTCTATCTCTATTATGTATTAAGTCAAGGAATCATGAAACAATACAATGCTTAATCTCTCATGAGATTCTCCAGCACTCTGTCAATTGTCTCCCGTTGATCTAGGCAAACTCAGTCTAGTACTTAGCCAATTATAATATTTACTTTAGCCTGCCTTACTCATGCAATTCCTAGGGAATTAACTCCTTATTAATTACGAAAATCAGTCTTCCTTGATTGCGCAATCCATCATGGCATCCCAATGACTTTATAATTGCAGATGGGAAACTTTCTCTGAATAAAACTGATAGTTATGTTCCCTTTAACCTCTGTCTCAACTGGGTATTCCTCGAAACTGACATGCATGCAACTATTAATAGTGAATTATCAGTTACCTAATTGATCACTCATTGTGAATTAAATATAATTTAATTCACTGGACCTCTCACTAGCTCATCACTCAGTTAGAACTAGTTAAACTGATTTTAACTCATTTAATTGAGTTAATTACACTTGCACCCCACTAATGCATCAACTTCAACTGGACCCCAAAAATATTAGAACCCCTCTAGATGCCTCATATTAGACCCTCAACTCGAATTTCTTGAGCTAACTCGGTCATCATGACTTAATTAACTGACACAAGTTGTTATGAGATGAAATTACAATTTATTGTCCAATTTATTTAAGGGAAAAATAAACTAGACGCCCCACATTCCTCACTCCTGGTGCATCAAAATTCCTCACCAGTGTGGGTGCATTTTTTTTTCCTTTATGTTTTCCAATCTCACTGTTTCTTGTTGCAAATTTCAACATTTCAGAATTTGATGTGGCCTTCACACAAAGACACCATTGAAATCACATGCCTAGATTCTCATGAGAAACCTCTCTTAAGCTTGATCTGCCAGAAGAGAACCAACAATATTCCATATTACTTCCTAGCGCAAACTGACCATTAAGGTATGCAACATTCTTTTGAAACCTCATATGATGATCTTGCTCTTGGAGGATGATCATGACCTCCCTTTAGCAACCCTTACTCGGCCCTCGTACTCGACCTAATTTAGGACTACATCTCTCTTCACCCCTTTGATGTGCCAGATAGTGGGAATACATGTCAAACATGCTAAGATGTGCCAAGTGATAAGGCATGCCAAGATGTGCAAGGGTGTGTCAATGCGTGTCAGGGAATTTCAAGACAACAAAAGGGAGAAAAAAGTTAAACTACAAGGAAATGAACACATAAGAGGGTTAATAAGTCATCAATTACCTTTTCCAAGAGAGGCATGTTAGGCACACTAACACTAGGTGGCAATAGGTTCCAAGTGCAAAGTCTTAGTGCATTATAAGTGCCAAGTATTCTTTTGTTTCTTCTCATCTACTTTCCAACAATTGATCATCACAAATAAATTTAATATTAAACCATGCTAAATCATACCAAGGCATCTCAACGTATTCCATACATGCTAAGACTTTCCAAGCGCTAACACGTGCCAAGCTGTCAGGGACTAGTGTTATGCATGTTATGAAGTGGAAGGGAATATTGAAGAGTGCTAAGGTGTGCTAGAGAGTGATAATTCATGTTGATGAGTGTTAAGGAGTACTAAGAAAAAACATTAAGGGAGCACTAGGTAAAAATTCATGGAAGTTAATGAATATGAGGAACGTGTACTGCCAGAGACTAGTGTTAACGGTCAATGTTAGTTGTCATGCCAAGGAGGGAGTGACAAGGTATGCTAAGCATTGGTAAGGCATGCTAGGGAATATCAAGGCATGTTAAGAATTCCCAAAGTGTGCTTGGGAGTTCCAGGGTTTGCTAATTATATCATGTGCCAATTAATAGTTCCAAGATATGCCAATACATGCTAGGTGCTAAGGATGTGGTGCAGGGTGCTAGGGTATATCAATATGTGTCAAGGCAAAAAAAGGAAGAACCAATAAGAGGATTAATAAGCCAGGACTTTATCTTTTTGAAAAGGGGCATGCTAGGCACACTGATAATAGGTCCCAATACATGCCAAGTGGCATTGTGTGCCAAGTGCTAATGTATGTCAATGCATTCAACCAAGGTGTTCCAGGGCATGCTCGGGACTATATGCAGCATGCCAACACATGCTAGGAGAGTTCTATGTTGTGCTAGCGCATGCCACCATGTGCTTGGGCGTCAATGCCATCACAAGATGTTCTAGGTACAAAGATGTTCCAAGACATGTGGGGTAATAAGAAATGTCAGTGTGTGCCAAAGCATTAATTTAAGGTGTGCCCAGATTGTTGAGGATTGTTAGGTCTTTCTCATTAATAGAATTTTCAGAGCTCGATTATGTATTAAATAATATGTTTCCTACACACAATAGTGGAACTTTATCTAAATGGAATTTTCTAGATAATAAACTTAATAGATATGAATCATGTGTTGACTCATATGAAATCTCTATTCGACTAGTCATTACTTGAGGGAAATGATACACGCTTATTACTTCTTAAAAAATTGACTGACCCTAACCACTATGGCCTTGGACATATTATAAAAAATGCTAAAAAATAATGGTATTAAATCGTTATCTTTTGACAAAAAATATATTAACAGGCACATAGCGTCATCAAAAACTCATTGGAATGATCAATGATGATGGACATTTTTTGATCGTCACCAAAAGTAACAAAAAGAGCATTGGTGAGGGTCATTAAAAGTTCATCACTAGAAGTGTCACCAAAGAGAGAATTAGTGATGGGCCTTTAACGACCCTCACCAAAAGTGAAATGTCTTTAGTGACGGACCATAAAGGACCATCACTATATACACTTATAGTGACGGTTTTTAGTGATCAATGATGACGAACATTTTTTGACCGTCACCAAAAGTAACAAAAAGAGCATCGGTGAGGGTCATTAAAAGTTCGTCACTAGAAGTGTCACCAAAGAGAGAATTAGTGATGGTCCATTAAAGACCCTCACCAAAAGTGTCATTGAAAATGTCTTTGGTGACGGACCATAAAGGACCATCACTATATACACTTACAGTGACGGTTTTTTAATGACCGTCACCATATGTGACATTGGTGACGGACCTTAAAGGTCCGTCACAAGCATGACCCTCACCAATGTGCTTTTTTCTTGTAGTGTACCATTTTCACTACAGTCGGGTCACTTGCCCAAGTATTTTCCCTTGTGTTCAACCTTTCCGTTTCAACTCATAGCCGCAACTGCATAACACTATTCTGCACAAGTGTCATGTCCGTTTTCCTTAAGGAAGGTATAACCTTATATATATATATATATATATATATATATATCATTGACACAACAAAACCCACTTTATATATATTAAACATCAACCTTATGTTCATAAATGCACGCAAAAGATTAATAAAACTAAATATTTACAACCTACATGCGGATCCGTGGGTTATGTCCCACACAAACTTGGAAGCACACAAAATTTTCCTTAAGCTCACAACGGTTTTATTTACCGCAACTTTAAAACTTTAAAATATCGTAGATCGGCTCCCAAGCAATATACACTAGTTCCAAATCGCAAAAAATATCATTTCACACCTCGGTGAATATAAAATTTTGCATACTAGAACGAATAACTTTTAACAACAAACAATAAAAATGCCGATGCGAAATGTGATGATGATATCGCATCGCATCTTCGCACACTAAAATTTATCGCACTTCCAAGTTCTTACTACCGAGTGCGAGAGGCGCTAGACCCTGCCGACACGTGGCTCCTCTTCATCGCATCACAACTTAATTCATTTTCTTTGCGATCACAAAGTACTAATTAATCTTGCATTGCAATTTATGTCATTTAATCTTCAACTAATATTTGCGATTTAATCCTCATCATCTGTTCTCTTCCTTTGGAAATATTATAATTTTTTGTTGCCTTAATCTTTTCTCTGCTTTCAACTATCGCCGCTTGTGACATCGTCTTCTCTACTCGCAACTACTCATGATATTTCTCGTATTCATTCACTCATATCTTTGATGATCACACTACCAAACACTTTAGCAGTTGTCTCAAGCCCGAATATAGAATACCCTTCTGTATTACTTCTCTGAATCCAGAATTCAGATTTATTTCTTTATGTCGATAATCTAACTTTGGCCTGACTATATGCCCATAGGCTTACAATCAAGTTTCCTGTCTGAACATGTATTTGCATGACTTGACCCTTTGTTGCCTTTTCTCCTTTGATTCTAATGTTGTTCCTATTTGCTCCTTTGCCTTTGCTAATGGTCTAATGCTGCTCCTTGCCTCTCTGCTGCTCCTTTGCCTCTCTTTTATGCTTTTTTATTGCATTATTTCCTGATATGCTCCTTTTCCTTATTGCTACTTCTTCTATGCTCCTTTTCCTTAATGATAGTTATGGTGTTGCTCCTTTATGCTCATTTTCCATAATTAACAATATTTCGAAAAGTCTCCCCCTTTGGCATTGATGGCAACACTTCCTCCAACACTTCCTCCAAGACTTTCTCCCCCTTTCATTCTAAGAAGTGTCTTTCTTCCTATGCTTGCTTTTCCTCCCCCTTTGACATCAATGGCAAAGGATTACACCTTTTTCTAGTGTATTCTCCATCATTTCATTACTATAGTCCAGCATAAGAATTCTTCATTTTGTCCACATAGCTGGTTGGGACTACTGCTCCATTTTGGTGTGTAAGTAACGTTGGGAGAATACTCTAGGAATCATTGCATTTTCATGTATAGTGCTGAAATGTGCTAGATTTCTGAACTTTTTGGCTAAAATCAGGAGAATTTATTCATCACAAGTTATCTTCAGCAACATTCTAGGTTCCTCTTTATTTCTATATTCATGGTTGATGGCTTCTCTCCCACTGGAGTGATGCTTCTTGTCTGATACTGACTAATCGACTGCACTCTTTTTGTTCCTAATATAGCAACCTTTCCTGGTGCATTTTCATCATTTTTTTTTCTGATCATATCAGAAAGTATCATCTGCAGACACTACCTATATTTTGTCTCTTAGATATTCGAATGGTTCTCTAGCAAGAGTTTTTTTGAATATGTCATATGTTTGTTCCTTTGTTGGTATGCATTCCATGTTTACTATTTTCTTTGCTACTTATTCTCCAGGAAAGTGGTACTTTATTGGGATGTGCTTGGTTTTAGAATGATGTACTGGATTTTTTTATATGCTTATTGCACTTGTATTGTCACATTTGATAGAAATAGGTTCAATGATACTTAACTTCATGTATTGAAGAGTTTTTTTCATCCACGTCACTTGTGTGCAACAAGCTACTGCTGCTATGTATTTTGCTAATGCTGTATATAAAGAAACAGATGTTTGATTCTTTCTTAACCATGCCACCAAAATTTCTCCCAAATATAATGAACCTCGATTTGTGCTTTTCCTGTCATCCACACAGCTGGCCCAATCTGCATCTGTATATGTTGTTAATGTGAAATATTTTCCTTTCGGATACCATAGGCCATAATGTGTAGTTCCTTGTAGTTACTTGTAGGTATCAAAATATCCTCTTTATTGATAGCAAGTGATTTTGTTTTGGTGTTGCTTGATTTCCTTCCACAAGTCATACTACCAACGTAATGCTTCTTCTAGAGGCAGTTAGCTATAGTAGACTTCCTATCATATATCTGTAAAGTCTTTGATCTACATCTGCGGATCCATCATCAGCACATAACTTGCATCCAATGATCATGGGAGTTGACACAGGTTTGCATTCTTCCATTTGGAATTTTTTTAATATGTATCTTAAATATTTTTCTTGTGAAATGAATATAATATTTTTCTTGTGAAATGAATATGCCTTTGTTATTTTGTAGAATTTGAAGTCCTAGGTAGAAGGTAAGCTCTCTAATCATAGACATCTCAAATTCTAACTTCATCTCTTCTACAAATCCTTTTACTAACTCATCCTTGTTGCTACCAAACATGATGTTATCTACATATACTACTACAATTAAGAGTTCATTTTCATCAGCCTTTATATATAGATTGTTGTCTAATCCTCCCTTCTTGAAACCTTGTTTTTGAAAGTACTTGTCCAACCTAGAATACCATGCATGTGGTGCTTGTTTGAGACCATATAGGGATTTCTTTAATCTGCAGACATAGTCGTGTTTATCTGCTAAGGAAAATTCTTCAGGTTGTGTTGCTTCAAGCGGTCCTGACCCAGGTTCGGGGTTCAAGGTTTGCCAACAAACTCCTATACTACTGGCCCTTTTGGCAGTGACCTGCTTGCGCAGATCAAAGTCTGACCCGAAGTAGTATGGGTGGGTGCTGGAACCAAGTTTCCGCACCCTGAGGAAAGGTAGGTAAGGAAAGTAGAGCTGCGTCCGGCCCTGTGATACCAATATTTCCTCTTTCTACGTAGGATCTATAGGTCTCTTTTCGCATCCACGTGGGCAAGATCTAGAGTGTTTGATAATTGTATACTTCTACGACACATTGCTTGGTATTTCCATAAATGACAGAAACAGTCTGAGATATAATAACCGCTACATAGAACTTTCGCAACTGAATATAGAATACGCAAAATACAAAAATTACCAATGATTTGCACAAATAGTATACATGGATTCAGTTCTAAAACAACCTTTCTTACTCATCAATTCATCAATTCCCTCTTACAATACCCGCCCCAGCCTGCGCATGCAGCAGCAAGGTCCGCACACAGTAGGACTCTGGATCTCCGTGCAGAAAGCCAATAGGAGTCCTTCCCCAAAACCCAAATAGATTTACTAAATGAAAATTCACATCAATAGCTCTTCTTTTCTCTCTACCTTACAATTCAAAATTTTTCTCTATTTATAACAATCTAGCCTAAAATTTCCTATGGTCCGCAAACCATGGTTTTCGAACCCCAGGTTTACCCTTTGACCCATTACAATGTTTTCAGGGCTTTGACCCACACAAAAACCCCTGCGCTAGACTAATTATAATAAAAAATATACAAAATCAAACCAGTTTTGCAGCTCGTAGGAGACCCTGTTTCAACAGTCCCCCAACACAATCTTATGACTCATCCCGAGTCACTGTGGTGGTGTGGTCTTTATCTGTGCACGTAAGGTATTGAAAGCGACGATCAGCGGATGTAACACTTCCTGACTTTGGGCAGCAGCAATTTGTACGATATCGACAAGCTTCAGGGAGGTAGGTCCTTCAGGGGCTGTGGTAACGCGCTCAAAAATCTAGTTGAGTCATGCAATAGCATTGTGAGCATCCTGAGATATCTAGAAGGCAGCATCATGTCATGGCTTCAAGCGCTTTCTGATGGAATGCTTGGCACACTGAAGATCTGCAATTGTGTCTTGGACAACGTTGCTAGTTTTCAAGAGTTCCAGATGCTGCGCAGGGGCGAGGGAAGGCAAGGTAGCTGCAATCTGGTCGAAAGCAGCTTCCTTCTAGTGTAAGTCCTCTCTGACATGCTAAAGCATCGAGTTGAACTGGACCGCTGTCCAAAGCTGCATGGCCGCTTTGAGCAACTAAGTACCCAGAGTAAGCTGTCCTTTAATAATGTGTGTAGCTTCAGTTATCAATGCAGCCCGTTGTGCCTGGACCTCCCGGGATATGGTAGGCTGTGCTTGAGCCTGGGACACGGTGAATTGGTGAGCCATTTGGATCTTTAGGGCCTGCACTTCGGTTCGAGACACCCTGAGTGCTGCAACCAAGCCTTTTATGGTGGCCCGGAGTGGACCTGATGCCGGGAGTTCATCAAGGATCTCTATGTCGAGCTGGTGAACCACTATTTCGAGTTGTGCCATAAGGGAGATATCTATGGTCTGGTGTGTGAGGAGCGGTGTGGCCCCATTAAGGTGTTGTTGTGCGGTCCGATCACAATGACAGATCTCTTGTAGAACGATGGTGTGTAATCCCTGTAACGCCTCGCGGGGTAGCTGCGCCACATCCACTTGTAGTTCCGTAGCTGTTGGGAGGTGGTCACCGACCAAGACAGTGCTAGGTAGTGAGAAAATATGGCCTTCATTGTTAGGTAGCCTGGAACTACGGAGAAATCGCAGCATATCCCTATACTGCTTCGTACCCCATGGGGACGAAGTATCCCTATTGGTCAGCACTTCTGTGCGTAAGACTAGCTGTGACCCGACTGCATCTGTTCTTATGGCGCACTGAGGTAGTTGTGTATCATCCCGCATAGAATCTTTCGATCCCATCCGGCTGGGGCCTGCGATCATCCCAGGGTCATGATAGGCATGAACCTCTGTCGAGCAGTTGCGACACCCTTCTGCACGGGGTTCAAAGTCAATTTTTCGTATAGGGAGCCAGAGGGAAATCAAATTATTAATCTCGGCATCCCCAGACCTCCTTAACACAATATCTACAGGTGTTTAATTGGTGGGTGCCGAGGCACTCGGAAGGTTAGTGGTTGCCATAGCAGAAAAAGGATAGGTTTCTAACTTTGGAAAATCGCAGACAATGGAGGTACGTTGATGGGGTATGACCCAAACGCTTTAGGTACATACAATCAGGCAGTAGAATAACATATGCAGATGACAAAGACAACATGGAGCCTTGATCAGAGTTATCCTCTCTTCCTTATAATGCCCTAGGTTATCCAATGGAAGAGTAAATTTAACTTGAAACTTACCATCAATTATCCGAAAAAAACTCACCATAAATTGCAGCATTGATGGCCAACCGCTTGTTTTCTGTAACAGTAAGATTCCCTTTTCACCAGAATGCAGTGCTCTGATAGTCATTGCTTGCACCTGATGGTTTTCCCACGAATCTACTGACTTTGGATGAAGCATCCGTGTTGTTCGCACATCCCGAATTAAAGCTGACATCAGGTGTGTTGTAATGCGATTCAGGTACAACCCACACAACTTGGCAACTGTACGCATCCCGTCCAGTACCACAGTTGGAACAATTTAGGGATCACTCGCTCCTTCCTTTGAGCTAAGGTTCCAGTATTCCATCATTTTTGGTATCGGCGTTCCCTTTGATCCGGGTGCCATATACATGCATGATTTTCCCTTAGTCAAGGCGTCTGTGTTCTGCAGAGATACGTTGAGTGCCCTTGTGCTATATTCCACCCTAAATGTTCACAGAAATTCATCCTGAAAATTCTCCCAATGGCGTGTGCACTTGTGTAGCACTGCATCTAAATACCACGCAGTGGGACGCAGTCCTAGGCCATGGATAAATAGGTGAACTCATTCGTTTGGGGATCTGTCGCACCATTGTGTTTCTCATGCAAGAAAATATCTTAGTGGGTCTTCTGATCCAAGGAATTCTTGGATCCATCTCCCAGCCAAAGCTTTAAATCGTAGGATCATCTTATACTGACATTCCTCCCAATCGTGGAAGACCTTTCCAAGCGTATTCCACCAGCGCGCAGGCGTGCCACGCAGGGCTAGCTTAAGGCCCCCTAGCCTACATCCCTTGGGAACTTCTGCTTCAAATGCACGTAAAAATTCCTTAAGGTTACCTGAGTCCTCAAAGTAGGGTAGGTCTCTTACCTCAGCGGAGATGCAGCGGAAGTTCCTTGTGACCCGAAGACATCGTAGTGCCGAAACCTCATGCAACCGGCCCAGCCAATTCTCTAGTTCCCCATCGGAGTCGGAAAGACATTCACTATCCTTTTCTCAGTAGAGTACTCCTTCCGCCATGGGCTTAATCCAATCTTCGTCCTGCGTGGTGAGCTTGTAGATGTGATTCACTTCCTCCGCATCATGCATTGGCTCTGTATACCGCGTGCCTTCCACGGGATCCAATGGTACTATTACTCGTGTGCCGTTATTTTCAAACACCATGCTGCGCTTTTTGAGATTGATAACAAACCCCATATCTATAGCCCAGTCTATTCCTAGGAGTGCAGGGTAGGGATTTTCATCTTCCACAATTTATATTACCTCAAAGTCAGCTTGGACCTTTACTACTGCGATATCTACCACTATTTTTGGCAGCCTTCCCAGAGGGATGATATTTTGTTGATTCGCCATGCGCAACTAGATGGTGGACCATTCCAATTTAGGTTCTCCCATTAATTGCCATGTTTGCTTCGGTAATACGTTCACATCTGATCCAAGGTCCAAAATAACTTGATCCATCTCATAGTCACCAATCTGCGCAGTCAGACGCATTTCTCTTCTGGTGCATTTTTTATACCTATATAATTTGGGTACATCCTTGGTCCCTGGAGTCGGATTGGGCCGTGCCGCGTAGCTATTCATTAATGCCTTCAGGTTCTGTACAGCCTTTGGGTTACGTAGTAGCTTTAGACATGCCTAAAGAAAGGGCTGAACCTGCTCATCTGGTGCGTCGGTACCTGCGCAGTAGCCGCTATTGTCTCTTGTCCCTTTTTTATGTTCGATCCTTCTTGATAGGTCAGAGGATCCTTGGCAGCCTCTTCCTTTGATCCCTGGGTGACCATCCCACTGCGTGTTATGATTTTCACACTCGGGTCTATGTACCTTAGCTCAGCTTTAACTCTTTTCACATTTTGCGTGGGGGTGGGCTGCTTTTCCTGCATTTTGGCCATTAAAATTGGGCAATCTTCAACCACATGGTCCAATTGTCTACAATATTTGGAAGATTGCCTTGTGGGATTTGGGCTGTCCCTGGAAAAGTGTCCTACCTCCCTGTAGTTATAATAGATTAGCTTCCCACTTCCTCGTCTTGCGCTTCCTCCTCGACCTCCCCTGCCCCTTGTTGGAGAGCCACCAAAGCTCACGGGAGATCTTGGTGATGCAGGGTCTGATTTTGCCCTATACAAGTTCCCACGATCTATCATCAAGTCATAAGTGCGATAGTTATACTCATCGTGTCCTACCAACCAGTAGAACCTACACCACTATTGCTTCAGTTCTAGGACATACGCACCTAGCTGAGGGCAATGGTTCATATCATGCATCCCTACTATATGACAGTCATCGCACCAGAACGTAGGTCCGCTCGAGCCTGGTCGTGATAGGATGGGTTCCCCACTCGCTCCTGGGAAGACCAGACTAGGTCCTACTACCTGCACATAATCTGCCAATAAAGGGCACGGATCCTTCGTATGGCCAGATACCCGACATCGTATGCACCATAGATCTGTGTTGGCTCCTTTTCCTCGTTCCTTTCATAGGTTCTGAATTTCCATGTGCATAGCTCAGAGCTGCTCCTGAATTTTCTGTACTCCTAATGAAGTATCTTCTCTGGGCACAACTTCTAGTTTCATAGCGACTTCCACAGCTTTTTCCTATGACTCAAAGGTTTGGTGACTCATTGGTGTATGCAGGTGGGGAAACAACATAGTGATGAACCATTCCTTATGTTGTCTATCGTCATACTAAAATCCTCCTTCCCTGATTGCTTTCTTCAGTCATTGATCAACCTCCCACACAGACTCAGACACGCTTTGCTTGAAGTCCTTTACTTCTGCTACCAACTGAGAGTAAGATTTTGGCTTTCGGAATTGTTGCTTTAGATCGTCCTTAATATCTTGAATAGATGCACTCCCGTTGTGAGAGACGTATTGCATATACCAGTCTAATGCTCTATCTTTGAACGCGAGGGACAGCTACGCCCTCTTCACCGTATTGTTTTTCACATTTTGCGCAGTCCATACAGAATTTGTAACAAACCAAAATTGGTCCATATCCTCATCTCCTACCCCCTTGAAGGTAGGTAGTTTTAGGTGTGTAGCCATATCACTTTCTGTCGGAGGTGGTGGTATCGGTGAGTTCTTACCTTTGTGTGGCTTGGACGGCGGTGTAGCTGGGGGGTCTTGCGTAGCCATTTCTCGTAGAGGGTTATAGGTAGATCTTCCCCCATCGAGGTTCGTCTGATAGTATTTACCACTGCGCATCACGCTTTCGTCGGGATATGAGGTCATTTAGTTGGTATGACTACATACAATACTCTTCTTGCATAGTAATATCTTAATCAGCAATGGTAATGTCTTCAGAAACTTGCCCCATAATCCTTAAAGAATCTCTGCTCAGCCTCATAGTAGGAGAAAAACTGATCAATGGCAAATTCCATCACAAATCCTCCTAGCACACTGTCGACCCAGTGATCCACCGTGCGAGTGATGGTATTATCGGTCCTTTCCAGCTGCTGGATCAGCCCTGGATTCCACTGAGTGATTCATTCATCCTTCCAACAGTTTTGGAATTATACTAGCCTAGCCAGCCACTCCTGGAGCTCTATTGCAAATGTCACAAAGAAAATTTCATAGATTTCTGTAAGAATGCACATATTTTTCCACTTTTTCATCGTTAACTTCGTGCTGTGATTTTCTTTTACCACAAATTTCTGAATCTGCTTTTCGAACCACTCCTCAATTTCATTCCTTTCAGGCTTCTAGTACTCTCTTGTCATTACCTGATCCCTTTCTCAAAATTCTCTAGGTCCCGGCAACAGAACCATTTGTTGGCTCAAGGGGTCCTGACCCAGGTTCAATGTTCAAAGTTTTCCAACAAACCCCTATACTACTGGCCCTTTCGGCAATGACCTGCTTCCACAGGTCAAAGTCTCACCCAAAGTAGTATGGGTGGGTGCTGGAACCAGGTTTCCGCACACTGAGAAAGGGTAGGTAAGGCAAGCAATGTTGCATCCGGCCCTGTGATACCGAGATCACCTCTTTCTGCGCAGGATCTATAGGTCTCTTTTCGCATCCATGTGTGCAATATCTACAGTGTTTGATAATTATATACTTCTATGACAGTAGCACAGCATTGCATAAAACAAAATAGAACAGATTGAGATATAGTAAACACACTTACACAAAACTTTCGCAGCTGAATACAGAATACGCATAACACAACAATTACCAATGATTCGAACAAACAGTATACATGGATTCAGTTCTCAAACAACCTTTCTTACTCATCAATTCATTAATTCCCTCTTACAATAATCGTCCCAGCCTGTGCACACAGCAGCAGGGTCCGCACACAGCAGTACTCTGGATCTCCGCCCACACAGCCAGTAGGAGTCCTTCCCAAAAATCCAAATAGATTTACTAAACAACAATTTGCATCAATAGCTCTTCTTTTCTCTCTACCTTATGATTAAAAATGTTCCTCTATTTATAATAATCTAGCCTAAACTTTCCTATGGTCTGCAAACTGTGGCTTTCGAACCCCAGGTTTACCCTTTGACCCATTACAATGCTTTCGGGGCTTTTACCCACCCCAAAACCCCTGCACTAGACTAATTATAATAAAAAATATATAAAATCGGACTAGTTTCACAGCTCATAGGAGACAATGTTCCAATAGTCCCCGAACACAATCTTGTGACTTGTCCCGAGTCACTGTGGTGGCGCGGTCTCTATCTGCGCATGTAAGGTATTGAAGGCGACGATCAATGGAGGTAACACTTCCTGACTCTAGGCAGCAGCACTTTCTGTGATATCGAAAAGCGTCAGGTTGGTATGTCCTTCAGGGGCCATGGTAACCGGCTCCAAAATCTGGCTGAGTCGTGCAATGGCATTGTGAGCATCCTGAGATATCTAGAAGGCAGCATCGCCCCATTCCTTCAAGCCCTTTCTGATGGCATGCTTGGCACGCAGGAGATCCGCAATCGTGTCTTGGACAACGTTGCTAGTTTTCAAGAGTTCCAGACATTGCACAAGGGCGAGGGAAGGAAAGATAGCTTTGATCTAGTCGAAAGCAGCTTTTTTCTAGCGTAAGTCCTCTCTGACACGCTAAAGCATCGGGTTGAACTGGACCACTGTCCAGAGCTGCATGGCCGCTTCAAGCAACTGAGTACCCAGAGTAAGCTGTCCTTTAATAATTTATGTAGCTTTAGTTATCAACGCAGCCTGTTGTTCTTGGACCTCCAGGGATATGGTAGGTTGTGCTTGGGCCTAGTACGCAGTGAATTGGCTGGCCATTTGAGTCTTGAGGGCCTGCACTTCGGTTCGGGACGCCCTGAGTGCTGCAACCAAGCCTTCTATGGTGGCCCGGAGTGGAGCTGATGCCGGGAGTTCATCAGGGATCTCTGTGTTGAGTTGGTGCACCACTGTTTTGAGCTACGCCATAAGGGAGATATCTGCGGTCTGGCGTGTGATGAGTAGTGTGGCCACATTGAGGTGTTGTTGCACGGTCCGGTCATGATGATATATCTCTTGCAGCATGGTGGTGTGTAATCCCTGTAACACCTCACGGGGTATCTGCGCCACATCCACTTGTAGTTCCGTAGCTGTTGGGAGGTGGTCGCTGACCAAGACACTACTAGGTAGTGAGAAAATATGGCCTTCATTGGTAGGTAGCTGGGAACCACGGAGAAGTCGCAGCGTATCCCTATACTGCTTCGTACCTTGGGGGGATGGAGTATCCCTATTGGCCAGCCCTTCTGTTCACAAGAATAGATGCGACTCGATTGCATCTGTTCTCATGGCGCGCTGAGGTAGTTGCATATCATCCCGCATACCATCTTCCGAGCCCATCTAGCTGAGGAAGGGTAGGTAAGGCAAGCAAAGTTGCATCCGGCCCTGTGATACCGAGATCACCTCTTTCTGCGCAGGATCTATAGCTCTCTTTTCGCATCCATGTGTGAAATATCTACAGTGTTTGATAATTACATACTTCTATGACAGTAGCACAACATTGCATAAAACAGAACAGAACAGATCGAGATATAGTAAACACACTTACACAAAAATTTCGATGTTGAATACAAAATACACATAATACAACAATTACCAATGATTCGCACAAACAGTATACATGGATTCAGTTCTCAAACAACCTTTCTTACTCATCAATTCATTAATTCCCTCTTACAACACCTATCCCAGCCTGCACACACAACAGCAGGGTCCGCACACAGTAGGACTCTGGATCTCTGCGCACACAGCCAGCAGGAGTCCTTCCCCAAAACCCAAATAGATTTACTAAACCACAATTTGCATCAATAGCTCTTCTTTTCTCTCTACCTTACGATTCAAAATTTTCCTCTATTTATAACAATCTAGCCTAAACTTCCTATGGTCTGCAAACTGTGGTTTTCGAACCCCAGGCTTACCCTTTGACCCATTACAATGCTTTTGGAGCTTTGAACCACCCGAAAACTCTTGCGCTAGACTAATTATAATAAAAAATATATAAATTCAGATGATTTTCATAGTTCGTAGGAGACCGTGTTCCAATAGTCCCCCAGCACAATCTTGTGACTCATCCCGAGTCACTATGGTGGTGCAGTGTCTATCTGTGCACCTAAGGTATTGAAGGCAACGATCAGTGGAGGTAACACTTCCTAACTCTAGGTAGCAGCACTTTGTGTGATATCGACAAGCTTCAGGGAGGTATGTCCTTCAGGGGCCACGGTAACCCGCTCCAAAATCTGGTTGAGTCGTGCAATGGCATTGTGAGCATCCTCAGATATCTGGAAGGCAACATCCCCCCATTGCTTGAAGCACTTTCTGATGGCATGCTTGGCATGCCAGAGATCTGCAATAGTGTCTTGGATAGCGTTGCTAGTTTTCAAGAGTGCCAGACGTTGTGAAGGGGCGAGGGAAGGCAAGGTATCTTTGATCTAGTCAAAAGTAGCTTTCTTCTGACATAAGTCCTCTCTGACACGCTAAAGCATCGGGTTGAACTGGACCGCTGTCCAGAGCTGCATGGCCGCTTCGAGTAATTGAGTACCCAGAGTAAGCTATCCTTTAATAATTTATGTAGCTTCAGTTATCAACACAGCTGGTTGTGCCTGGACCTTCAGGGATATGGTAGGTTGTGCTTGGGCCTAGTACGTGGTGAATTGACTGGCCATTTGGGTCTTGAGGGCCTGCACTTCGGTTCGAGATGCCCTTAGTGTTGCAACCAAGCGTTCTATGGTGGCCTGGAGCGGAGCTGATGCCGGGAGTTGATCAGGGATCTCTGTGTCGAGCTGGTTAGCCACTATTTCGAGCTACGCCATAAGGGAGATATCTGCGATCTAGCGTGTGAGGAGTGGTGTGGCCACATTGAGGTGTTGCTGCGTGGTTCGGTCATGATGATAGATCTCTTGCAGCATGGTGGTGTGTAATCCCTGTAACGCGTCGTGGGGCAGCTACGCCACATCCACTTGTAGTTCCGTATTTTTTGGGAGGTGGTCGCCGACCAAGATAGTGTAAGGTAGTGAGAAAATATGACCTTCGTTGGTAGGTAGTTGGGAACTGCGGAGAAGTCGCAGCGTATCCCTATACCACTTTTTACCCCAGGGGGATGGAGTATCCCTATTAGCCAGCCCTTCTATGCACAAGAATAGCTGCCACTCGACTGTATCAGTTCTCGTGGCACGCTGAGGTAGTTGCATATCATCCCACATTACATCTGCCGAGCCCATCTAGCTGGGGCCTGCAATAATCCCAGGGTTGGGACAGGCGTGAACCTCCATCGAGCAGTTGTGGCGCCCTTCTGCACAAGGTTCAAAGTCAATTTTTCCTACAGGGAGCTAGAGGGAAATCAGCTAATCAATCTCGGCATCCGCAAACCTCCTTAACACAATATTTGCAGGTGTTGGACTGGTGGGTGCCGAGGCACTCGGAAGGTTAGGGGCTGCCATAGCACAAAAAGGATATGATTCTAACTTTGGAAACTTGCAGATAGCAGAAGTAGGTTGATGGGGTACGACCCAAACACTATAGGTCTAGACAATCGAGAAGTAGAATAATAGATGCAGATGACAGAGACAATATGGAGCCTTGATCGCAGTTATCCTCTCTTCCTTATAATGCCCGGGGTTATCCAACGGAAGAGTAAATCTAACTTGAAAATTAACATCAATTATCTAGAAAAAACTCACCATAAATTGCCGCATTGATGGCCAACCACTTGTTTGCTGTAACGGTGAGATTCCCTTTTCACCAGAATGCAGTGCTCTGATAGTCATCGCTCGCACCTGATGGTTTTCCCATGGATCTACTAACATTGGATGAAGCGTCCGTGTTGTTCGCACATCCCAAATTAAAGCTGACATCAGGTGTGTTGTAATGCGATTTAGGTACAACCCACACAGCTTGGAAACTGTACGCATCCCGTCCAGTACCACGGTTGTGACAGTTCTGGGATCACTCGCTCCTTCCATTGAGTTAAGGTTATAGTATTCCATTGTTTGTGGTATCGATGTTCCCCTTGATCCGAGTGCCATATACAGGTGTGATTTTCCCTTAGTCAAGGCATCCGTGTTCTGCAGAGCTTCGTCGAGCACCCTTTTTCCATATTCCACCCTAAATGTTCGCAGAAACTCATCCCACAAATTCTCCTAATGGCACGTGCGCTGGTGTAGCTTCGTATCTAAATACCACGCAGCGAGACGCAGTCCTAGGCTATGGTTAAATAGGTGAACTCATTCGTTTAGGGGTCTGTCGCACCATTGTGTTTCCCATGCAAGAAAATATCTTCGTGGGTCTTTTGATCCAAGGAATTCTTGGATCCATCTCCCAGCCAGAGCTTTAAATCATAGGATCATCTTATCCCGATATTCCTCCCAATCGCGGAAGACCTTTCCATGTGTATTCCACCAACGCGTAGGCATGTTGCGTAGGGCTAGCTTAAGGGCCCCTAGCCTACGTCGATTGGGAACTTCTGCTTCAAATGCACATAAAAATTCCTTAAGGTTACTTGAGTCCTCAAAGTAGGGCAGGTCTCTTACCTCGGCGGAGATGCAGTGGAAGTTCCTTGTGACCCGAAGACATCGTAGTGTTGAAACCTCATGCAATCGGCCCTGCCACTTCTCTAGTTCCCCATCGGAGTCAGAAATTCATTCACTATCCTTTTCCCAGTAGAGTCCTCCTTCTATCATGGGGTTAATCCAATATTTTTCCTACGTGGTGAGCTTGTACATGTGATCCACTTCCTCCACATCCTGCGCTGGCTCTGTATACCGTGTGCCTTCTGCGGGATCCAATGGTACTATTAATCTTGTGTCGTTATTTTCAAACACCATGCTATGCTTTTTGAGATTGATAACACCCCCCATATCTATAGCCCAGTCTAGCCCTAGGAGTGCAGAGTAGGGATCCGCATCTTCCATGATTTCTATTACCTCAAAATCAGCTTGGACCTTTACTCCTGCAATATCTACCATGATTTCTGGTAGCCTTCCCAGAGGGATGATCTTTTGTTGATTCGCCATGCACAACTGGATAGTGGACCATTCCAATTTAGGTTCTCTCATTCGTTGCCATGTTTTCTTCGATAATATGTTTGCATCTGATCCAAGGTCTAAAATAACTTGATCCATCTCATAGTCACCAACCTGCGCAGTCAGCCGCATTTCTCTTCTGGTGCATTTTTTATGCCTGTATAGTTTATGTACATCCTTGGTCCTAGGAGTCGAATCGGGTTGTGCTACGCAGCTATTCATTAATGCCTGAAGGTTCTCTATAGCCTTTGGGTTACGTAGCAGCTCCAGACATGCCTGAAGAAAGGGCTCAACCCCCTCATCTGTCTTGAGGTGCGTCGGTACATGCGCAGTAGCTGCTATTGTCTCTTGTCCCTTTTTTATGTTCGATCCTTCTAGATAGGTAAGAGGATCCCTGGCAGCCTCTTCCTTCAATCACTGGGTGACAATCCCACTGCGTGTTATGAATTTCACACTCGGGTCTATGTTCCTTAACTTGGCTTTAAATCTTTGCACATTCTGCATGGGGGTGGGCTACTTTTCCAACATTTTGGCTATTAAAATTGGGCATTGTTCAACCACATGGCTTAGCTATCTGCAATATTTGCAAGATTTCCTTGTGGGATTTAGGCAGTCCCTGGAAAAGTGTCCTACCTCCCCGTAGTTATAACAGATTAGTTGCCCACGTCCTCATCCTGCGCTTCCTCCCCGACCTCCCCTGCCCCTTACTGGAGAGCCACCAAAGCTCATGGGAGATCTTGGTGATGTAGGGTCCAATTTTACCCTATACAAGTTCCCACGATCTATCATCAAGTCATAAGTGCGACAGTTCTGCTCATCGTGTCCTACCAACTGGAAAAACCTGCAGCATAGTTGCTTCAGTTCTGGGACATACGCACCTAGCCAAGGGAAATGGTTCGTATCATGCATCCCTACTATATGAAATTCATCGCACCACAACATAGGTCCGCTCAAGCCTGGTCATGATAGGATGGGTTCCCCACTTGCTCCTAGGCGGATCGGACTAGGTCCTCCTGCTTGCACGTAATCCACCAATAGAGGGAACTGATCCTTCGTATGGCTAGATACCTGACATCGTATGCACCACAGATCTTTGCTGGCTCATTTTCCTTGTTCCTTTTGCAGGTTCTGAATTTCCATGTGCATAGCTTCGAGTTGCTCCTAAATTTTCTGTACTCCTGACGAAGTATCTTCTTTGGGCGCAACTTCTAGTTTGATAGCGACTTCCACTTCTTTTTCCTGCGACTCAAAGGTTTGGTGACTCATTGGCGTATGAAGGTGGGGAAACAACATAGTGATGAACCATTCCTTATGTTTTCTATCTTCATACTCAAATCCTCCTTCCCTGATTGCTTTCTTCAGTCGTTGATCAGCCTCCCACACAGACTCAAATGCACCTTGCTTGAAGTCCTCTGCTTCTGCTACCAACTGAGAGTAAGATTTTGGCTTTCGAAATTTTTTCTTCAGAGCATCCTTAATATCTTGACTAGACGCACTCCCGTTCTGAGAGACGTATTGCATATACCAGTCTAATGCTCTGTCTTCGAATGCCAGGGACAACTGTGCCCTCTTCACCGTATCATTTGCAACATTTTGCACAGTCCATACGGAATTTGCAACAAACCAAAACTGGTCCATATCCTCATCTCCTACTCCCTTGAAGGTAGGTAGTTTCAGGTGCACATACATATCACTGTCTGACGAAGCTGGTGGTATGGGTGAGTTCTTACCTTTGTGCAGCCTAGATGGCGGTGTAGCCGGGGGGTCTTGTGCAGTCGTTTCTCAGAGAGGGTTATAGGTAGATTTTCCCCTGTCAAGGTTGGTTCGATAGTATTTACCACTGCGCGTCACACTTTCGTCGGCATCTGAGGTCATTCAGTCGGTATGATTACACAGAATACTCTTCTTGCACAGTAATATCTTAATCAACAACGGTAATGTCTTTAGAAACTTTCCCTGAAATCCTTTAAAGAATCTCCGCTCGGCCTCAAAGTAGGAGACAAATTGATCAATGGAAAATTCCATCACAAATCCTCCTAGCACACTGTCCACCCAGTGATCCACCTTGCGAGTGATGGTATTATCGGTCCTTTCCAGTTGTTGGATCAGCTCCGGAGTCCATTGAGTGACTCATTCATCCTTCCAACACTTCTGTAATTCTACTAGCCTAGCCAGCCACTCCTAGAGCTCTATTGCAAATGTCACAAAGAAAATTTCGTAGCTTTCTGTAAGAATGTACCTATTTTCCACTTTTCTGTCGTTAACTCTGTGCTGCGATTTTATTTTACCTCAAATTCCTGAATTTGATTTTCGAACCACTCCTCAATTTCCTTCCTTTCAGGCTTCCAGTACTCTCTTGTCATTACCCGATCCCTTTCTCAAAATTCTCCAGGTCCCGACAACGGAACCATTTGTTGGCTCAGGGGGTCCTGACCCAGGTTCGGGTTTCAAGGTTTGCCAACAAACCCCTATACTACTGGCCCTTTCGATAGTGACCCACTTGCGCAGGTCAAAGTCTCACTCGGAGTAGTATGCGTGGGTGATGGAAACGAGTTTCTACACCCCGATGAAGGGTAGGTAAGGCAAGCAGAGCTGCGTCCGGCCCTATGATACCCAAATCACCTCTTTCTACACAGGATCTATAGGTCTCTTTTCGCATCCACGTGCGTAAGATCTACAGTGTTTGATAATTATATACTTCTACGATAGTAGCACAATATTTCATAAAACAGAACAGAACATATCGAGATACAGTAAACACACTTACACAGAACTTTCGCAGTTGAATACAGAATACGCATAATATAGCAATTACTAATGATTCTCACAAATAGTATACATGGATTCAGTTCTCAAATAGCCTTTCTTACTCATCAATTCATCAATTCCCTCTTACAATACCCGTCCCAGCCTGCGCACATAGCAACAGGGCCCCCATGCAGCAGGACTCTGGAACTCCACGCACACAGCCAGCAGGAGTCCTTCCCCAAAACCCAAACAGATTTACTAAACCACAATTCGCATCAATACCTCTTCTTTTCTCTCTACCTTACGATTCAAAATGTTCCTCTATTTATAACAATATAGCCTAAACTTTCCTATGGTCCACAAACCATTGCTTTCAGACCCCGGGTTTACCCTTTAACCCATTACAATTCTTTCGTGGCTTTGACCCACCACAAAATCCATGCACTAAACTAATTATAATAAAAAATATACAAAATTGGACCAGTTTTGCAGCTCATAGGAGACCCTGTTCCAATAGGTTGTTCCATGTAGACTTCTTCCTCCAGATCTCCATTGAAGAAGGTGGACTTCACATCCATTTGATATACCTTGAAATCATGATAACATGCAAAAACCAAAAACATACTAATTTCTTCCATTCTTGCTACAGGGGAAAAAATTTCATCATAGTCAAGTCCTTCAATTTGAGAGTATCCCTTACATACAAGTATAGCTTTATTTCTGATTACCTAACCTTGTTCATTCATCTTATTCTTGAATATCGACTTTGTGCCAATGGAATTTGTCCAAACAGGTCTTGGCATTAACTTCCAGGTCTTTTTCTTTTCAATCTGGTCTAATTATTCGTTCATAGCATTTACCCAATTTTTATATTTTTTGGCTTCATCAAAATTCTTCAGTTCTATCTATGACAGCATGGCTAGGTACACTTCCTTGGTCTGTTCAGCTATTTGTCTTCTATTTTGGACTCCTACACTCTTGTCTCCAATTATTTGATTTTTTGGATGGTTCTTCTGAGTGTGTCTTCAGGGTCCTTTTGAATTTATTTCTGTATCTTCTATTTTCTTATTCTGTTCTTGATTTTCTTGATTTTCATCTTCATGATCATGTGAAATATTGACACAGTTTGTATTTCTGGTTCTGTTTGGTAGTTCTTCATCAAATCTCACATCAATGCTTTCCACAATTTTATGCACTCTTTCACTGTAGCACCTATAACCTTCACTCTTTGATGCATATCCCAAAAGTATTCCTTCATCAGATCTTGAATCATACTTCCCAAATTTTTCATCATTATTATTTATGAAAAATTTGCTGCCAAAGACTCTAAAGTGCTTAATTGATTCTGGTTTCCCATCCCACAGTTCATATGGATTCTTGTCACAATTTGGTTTGAGATGAGATTTGTTGAGAATATGAACGGTTGTGTGTACTGCTTCTGCCCAGTAGGTTTGAGGAATGTTCCTTTCTTGCATCATGACTCTAGAAATTTGTTGTATAGACCTGTTTTGGCTCTCTGCCACTCCATTCTGCTGAGGTGTACTTACAACTGTAAATTGTTGCTTTATCCCACATTCATTGCACAGGCCTTTAAAATCATCGTTTATGAATTCACCTCCTCTTTCTGATCCGATGCATTTTAACTTACATCGAGTTTGATTTCATGTCAGTGCCTTGAATATCTTAAATTTCTCAAACACTTTGGATCTATATATGAGAAATACCACCCACATTAATCTGGAAAAATCATCAATTATCTGCATGAAATACGGTTCTCCACCTGGTGCATTTGTTCTTGAAGGTCTGCACAAGTCCATGTGTACAAGTTGAAGAGGCTTACCCATAAGTAGTTGGTCTTTAGCTTTGAATGATGTGTGAGTTTGTTTTCCCAGTTGGTAGGACTTACATATGGTATTTGGTGGCTTCTTTATTGGAGGATAATCTCTCACAACTTTCTTTTTGCTCAGTTTGATGATGCGGTCAAAAATTAGATGTCCCAATATTCTATGACATAACCAATATTTGTCAAGTTTACTGATGTGGCATGCTTCATTCTCTTCTTCTACTATATAAACATTACTCTCTTTTCAAACACTTTTGATCAAGGTCTATCCTATGGTGATAGTCCTTACTTCACAATCTTGGGATCTAAAAAGGACCTCATAGCCTTTATCACAAATTTGATTGACACTTAGCAGATTGGATTTCAGACCATCCACAAATAGTCCATCCTAAGCCTCTCCTCTTCCATTATTTAGGCTAATTGTTCCTTTTACCTTGATTTTCCTTCACCTATCATTACCGAATGTTACATTCGTAGATTTATTTTCATCAAAAGTTATAAAATTTCCTTGGTCTCCAGTCATATGTTTTGAGCACCCAATGTCCACATACCATTGACTATTATGATCTTGAGAAATTAGAACCATATCAAAATTATTTAGCTTCCTTTTCCAATGCATTCAGTTGTTTTTTTGGTAAATTTCCCGAGGAGATGGATCATAGTATTTGAGAGGACATTTGTGAGAGTTGTGCCCATTTTTATGGCAGCAAAAACATTTGATTGTATTTCTGAATGGATTATGTACACGAGTGAATCCACCATTGTTCTTAATTCCCATTGAGTTTCCATACTCTAGTGTCCGTATATATTATCTGCACTCCATGGATTTATGACCGAACATTTTGCAACAAAAAAAATACCCATGGAAATAGTATCTGTCTCTGGCAGATAAAGTTGTTTGGGGATATAGCCATTTGGTCATATGAAAATTATGTCTTTAGAAGCCATTTGATCTGAGCTGGAATGTTGCTTGGTTTTTTACTCCTATTGTTTCCAAGGTTTTCCTTGTGGTGGGTCTTTGCTGCAGTTCATGAGGATTTGAAGGGCTTCCCACATTTCTGTTTTCAAATTGATTGGAGTTAACATTTTCTTTTAGGACAACTTTCACAAATGTAATAGCTTTCTTTCCCTCTGCCTTCGACTTGGTGGATTCTCCTTCATATCCTATCTCAGTCTTTAAAAGAGGATATATTTGTGCATTTAATATGTGGTCCAACTATTCAACACCTTTTAACTGTTGAATGTTCATTTTTAAATAAGTTTGAGCGTTTTCCAATTTCTTCCTTAGACTCACCACCTCTTCTTCCAATCTTCCACATTCCCGAATTTTCTCTCTTATTTTCTATAAAATAATGTCTTCTACCTTCCTTTCTTCTTCTAGTTCAATTTTCTACTTGATAAAATCTTCGGAGTTTGGTTCTTCCTTTACATGTTTTAGAAGGTTTTCCATCCATTTTCTAGTCTTGAGCTTGAGTCTATCTATTTCCTTTAGGGCACTTGCCAACTCCCCCTCAAGATCTACCTCACCTTCTTCTTCAAATTCTAGGAGATCTTCCTCAAGATCTTCCTTGGCCACCAAAATGAATTCTGATGTTCCTTCTTCATTGGGGGATTCATCTGAGCTCTCAGATGCACTGTTGTCTTGTTGAGCATACAATGTTCTTTTATTAAATCTATTCCCTTTTGGCCTATTGCTGAAATTGGTTTTCTCTTTCCCTTTTGATTGATTCTCTATTTTATTATGAAAACATTTTGAAGCATAGTTCCCCACTCTTCCACACTTAAAGCACTTAAAGGGAATTTTACCTTTATACTTACCTGTGCCTCTATCCAATCTTTTGAAAAAAATTTCCTCTTCTTCATTAGAGCATGAGCATGTACCATCCTTCTCTTCTATGCACTTGTCTACCTTAAAGGCTGCCTCCCTAACATTTGACTTCCCCTTTGGAAGTCTCATCTCATAAGTCGTCGAGTTTCCAAGCAATTGTTTCATGGTAAAGGTTTCCCAGTCCGTTGTTTCTTCTATGGTAGAAACCTTAGGGTTAAACCTGGATGGTAAATATCTCAATATATTTTGTACTATTACACATTCCTTAATGGTTTCACCTAAAGCTATCATGTTATTCACAACTTCTGCAACCTTTAAGAAGAGACTGGCTACAGCTTAATCTTAATTCACTTTTAAATTTTCAAACTGAGTTTTATAGGCTTGCAACTTGGCCATCTTCAACTTATTATCTCCCTCATGGATATTTTCCAATGTATCCTAGATATATTTGGAAATCTTACTATGCATTACTTTGTTAAATTCTGACTCACACAAACTGCTCAATAGTTCATTCATTTCTTTTGCATTAGCTATGAAATTTTGTTTGGCTTCTTTCTCTTTGTCAGTATCCTTTGGTGCATAGTTCTATTCCAAAACTATCCAGACTTCCAATCCAAGAGACATCAAATAGGCTTTCATTCTTATTTTCCAGAAGGTATAGTTTGTGCCAGTAAATAATGGAGCTTTATTTATTGAGCATCCTTCCAGGTTAGCCATTTTGGGGACCTAGGATCTCCTTCCAGTTGTTAAACTGATACAGAAGGAACTTGATCTGATACGAATTGATGAACCCTTAGTTAAACTGAGGGGGGGGGAAGGCGGGGCGGGGGGGGAGGGTGAATCAGTTTAATACATTCATGGACTTTTAAAAAAATTTCTTTAAACTTATTCACACCTCCATTTCATAAGAGACATAATATATAATGAAAGAACAATCTTAATATGTGAGCAACAAGTGTTACGCAGATTAAATATAGTACATTGACACAAAATCATCATGCAGATAGACAGATATAAGTGGAAACCCATAAGGGAAAAACCCACATATTATTATTGTTGTGATGCAAAGTCAAGCTCCAAATCCCTCTCACCACTGATTTTCTGTAGGCTCCAACCTATAGGAGGCTACTACCTTCAATTATGCAAGCTAAAATTTGCAAGGAAGCTACAACTCCCATCTATTTTCTGCAGGCTACAACCCACAGGAGGCTCCTACCTCAACCAACTACAACTGGACACCTATCAAGCTACAACCTGATATGGAATCACCAACTCCCTCACACTACAATAAAATCATATGCTGATTTACCTGGATATCAGCTCTATTTTACTCCTTCTTCACTGCTGCCCTTCCAACCTTCAAATTTTCTTCATATCAACTCTGAATGTGCATAACATATCTATCTGCTCTCTCTCATTCTTCCACTTTATAACCTCTCTATGCACATTACAATAACATCATTTATTGAAATAACTTCATGGTTGTTTACATTCTATATGGGAATATGAAGTGAACAGGCATGACTCTTTGCCTTCCACCCACACATTTCCTCACTCGTCATATTCAGGATATTACAACAATATATACACTCATTTCAGTATCAACTAGAGTTTTGATTTTCTTTGGAGACTTGCCTTTGCATCACAAACATTATAAAATAATTAATGAAATTACATTTAAAGTTACAACAATATTTCAATTCAACCCTTTCAACTTCTTTCTTTTTTGTTCATTTTGTCTTCTCTGTCTGCTGTCCCTTTGTCTTCTATGCATGATGTTATATTTCCAATTGTGCAACCTAACTGTCTTTTCCTGAATTGACCCATGCCTTTATGTTTTACACAGCCTTTGCCTATTTCATATCTTACTCGTAACGCTTAATTCTCTTCTCTCTCTATTGGGTCACTTATACACCTGAGTAATTCCTTCGCGTTCAGACTTTTTTTTTAATAGGTGTACTACCATTTTCACTACAGTCGGCTCACTTGCTCGAGATTTTTCTCTTGCGTTCATCCTTTCTGTTTCAACTCACAGCCATAACCATATAAAACTATTTTGGACGAGCACCAAGTCCTTTTTCCATAAAGAAGGTATAGCCTCATACCAATATATATATATATATATATATATATATATATATATATATATATATATATATATATATATATATATATATATATATATATATATATATATATATATATATATATATATAGATATCATTGACCCAACAGAACCCACTTTATATATATTAAACATTAACCTTATGTTCAAATATGCATGCAAAAGCTTAATAAAACTGCATCTTTACAAACTACATGTAGACCTATGGGTTATGGCCCACACAAACTCTGAAGCACACAAAATTTTCCTTAAGCTTGCAATGGTTTGCTTTATCGAAACTTTAAAACTTTAACAAATCGTAAATTGACTCCTAAGAAATATACACCAATTCCAAATTGCAACACATATCACTTCGCACCTCGATGAATATAACATTTCGCATACCATAACAAATAACTTTTAAAAACAAACAATAACAATGCCGATGCGAAATGCAATCACAATATCGCAAAATATATCACTTTGTACTTCGGTGAATATAAAATTTCACATACCATAAAAAATAACTTTTAACAACAAAAAATAACAATGTTGATGTGAAATGCAATGTTGATGTGAAATTCAATGTTGATATCACGTCACATGTTCGCAACCCAAACTTATTTCACTTCCAAGTTCTTACTGCTGAGTGCGATATGCACTGGAGCCCGTCGACACATGGCTCCTCTTCATCGCATCACAAATTAATTCATTTTCTTTGCTCTCACACATCCTGAATTAATATTGCGCTACAATCTATGGCATTTAAACTTCAACTAATATTTGCGATTTAATCCTTGTCGTTCGTTCTCTTCCTTTGGAAATTCTCTAACTATCTGTTGCCTTAATATTTTCTCTGCTTTCGACTATCGCCACTTGTAACTTAGTCTTCTCTACTTGCAACTCCTCCTAAAATTTCTCCTATCCATTCGATCAGATATTTGATGATCACGCTGTCGTACACTTTAGCACGTTGTCTCAAGCCCGAATATAGAATACCCTTCTATATTACTTCTCTGAATCTAGAATTCAGCTTTATTTATTTCTGTCGATAATCTAACATTTGCTCGACTGTATGCCCGTAGGCTTACAATCAACTTTCATGTCTGAATGTGTATTTTCATGACTTGACCCTTTGCTGCCTTTCATTAGCGGAATTTTGAGGTCTAAAATGGGCCTCCTAAGGAAATTATAAACTACTAGTGGAAATAATAAAATAGGATTTGATTGCATCATCAAATTTTCGAGGGAAAAAATAAAACAATACTTTTTAAACTCGTATTTTCAACTTATCTCCCAAATGGTTTACTCAAATTTCAAGTGGGAGTACTCTTTGGATGTAAAATTTGATTCCTCATCCATGGAGTGCCCATGTTGCATACTTTTGATGGACCCTTCTACACAAAAAATGAGAAATACATGGAAAATGTTATTGCAATCACGTTTTTCATGTATTTCTCATTTTTCGTGTAGCAAGGTCCATCAAAAGTATGCAACATGGGTACTCCTTGGATGAAGGATTAAGTTTTGCATCCAATGAGTAATTCTTCTTGAAATTTGAGTAAAACCTTTGGGAGATAAGTTGAAAATACGAGTTGAAAAAGTAGTTTTATTATTAATTTATTATTTTTCATCTTTTACTTAAAAAATGGCGAATCATCCCCCATGGTTGACATCATCATCTTGAATCCTAATGCTTCTTATAAAGTTCATTTTGGTTGTACATTTTTCTTAGGAGGCCCATTTTAGACCTCAAAATTCTCCTAATGGCTCCTTGGATTCTAATGTTGCTCCTCTCTGCTCCTTTGCCTTTGCTAATGGTCTAAGGCTGCTCCTTGCCTCTCTGCTACTCCTCTGCCTCACTTTTATGCTTTCTTACTGCATTATTGCCTGATCTTCTCCTTTGTAATTTAACTAAATCACCTAGAAATAATTAAATAAACGATTATTTGTTTATTATTAGTTATTTCCATATTTGAAATAATTATTAAATCATTATTTAATATTTATTTCATTTTCACACCTTTCGTATTATTCACAAAATAATTAATAATTCATTTGTTTGTTAACTATATATAAATAAAGTTATTTAGCCATTTTAAATATCTTTTCCCTCTCCAAAAATATAAGATAGTATTCCAAGTTGTTAGATCTATATTTTGGTCAATAATATTTTATTATTATTCATTTTTGAGATCGACGAATACTTTGCTATAAATAAGAGGGTTTTCCATCCATTTCTCACCATGATCATTATCATTGTCACCATTATCGTCACATACCATTCAACCTACCATTTTTGAGTTCTGCATTTTCTAGGTTTTCACACATTCGAGAGATATGAAGATCTAAATTCTGAAGCAATGAGGACATCAAAGGACCCATCCCATTGAGGGGGACTTCTGAAATTTTGTAAATATACTTCGCCAGGTGTATTAATACAATTATTTTCTTTAAAAATATTTTTGAATATTGGGTTTTACATCAAATTCTTTATCCTTGTTGTTTATGATTTTAGATTTGTATACATGTATTGTTCGCAGGGTTTCTCTCACATATTTGTTGCAGATCTAAAGTATGGAAAACCACACATTAGGGGAGTTTTGAGGTCTAAAATGGGCGTCCTAAGGAAATTATAAAATAATAGTGGAAATAATAAAAAAATATTAGATTACATCAACAATTTTAGAGGTAAAAAAGAAAAAACTATTGGGAAAAATACTGAGAGGGGGGGGGGGGGGGTGAATCAGTATTTAGAGTAGACTGAAAATTTTTCACCTTTTCTTTTTCTTAAAAGCCATACGCTACTTTACTGAACACAACTCGCGTATACACGCGGATATCCTTAAGAAAACTTGCGTATGTCCAGAGATCTTATTTTGCATTTAATACTTTACTTAGATCATTGCATCATTCATTCATCAGATGTTTAGTAAGCAGTAAGCATGTGCAGTAATAACCGAATAAACCATCACACATAAGAAACACACATGAACACCAGTATTTAAGGTGGAAACCTAATTCGGGAGAAAACCACCACTGCTATCATCTCTATCTTCAATATTTATTATAATGAAAACTTCTTATAATTTTGTACTGGTGCAGACTCATACCAGCACGCAGGCACCCACCTGCAGAAGGCTGCAACCTTCTCTCATTCTCCAGCCACTACTGGAAGGGAGCTCCAACCCCCTCACTGAAGGCTTCGACCTCAAGACCACCATGGACCACGTTTCATCAATTTTCAATGATCCAAATGTGCCTTCCACAAGCTATACCTTGTAGGCCACTTTTCATCAGATTTTCAGACTGGACCCACTCCATACATCAAACTGAAACTTATAACTCCATCAACCAATCAACCAACAACTTGATCTTCAATCAACATAATCAGCAGCATATTCAACATTCAAACATCCTAGAACTGTATGAATACATCATTGACAGATAGCAGTAAAACAACAAAACAGATCAGACATTTCATTCCACACACTTCATCAAAACCCTAGATTCCATACATGCTTTTACTTCACTGAACCTGCGTATATACACGCTTTCACAGAGAAAAACCTGCGTATACACACTTTTGCTGAAATGAACCTACGTATATATGTGCTTTCGCTGAGATGAACATGCGTATAGATCTGTAATTTTTCAGAACTATGCAGCTCTTCAAAACAAATAACTCAGATTTCACCCTTTACTTCAACAAAGATTCGCCAGATCACAGATCTAAACATTCCATAAATAGATCTAGAAAATACATAGTCATTTCAGATCTAGAGATCCCTCTTCATCATTTTCTTCATAGGTACATTATTAATTCAGATCAATCAATAAACTCTTACCCATTCCATGCATAAATACTTCAGAGTGAAGTATTCATTAAAACCCAGACTTCAGAATAGATATGTAGATACAAACTCAACCCTGAACAGACATTGATTCAAATAGCATACGCTACTTTGCTTTACTAAAGCCGCATACGTACGCACTTTCCTTCACATCAACCCGCGTATACTTCTGTGTATTTTATTCTTCAAAAACCCTAACAGCCATACGCGCTTTTCATGTAGCGAACCCGCGTATATACGCACTTTTGTTGAAACCAACTAGCGTATAGATCTGTAAAAATAAATTTTGCAGAACAGACCAGATCTATCAAACTTACCCAGATTTATTCATTTAATTCAGCAGACTTGCGCGAGTTCTTCACCATCCCTTCAGTAGGTCATTCTGTAGATTCATCATCATCAGATCTAGAGATCTTGAACCATCATTATATACATGGGTGCATCATAGATTCAGATCTAACAATTAAGAACAGAGTTCATCCATATAGATATCTCTTAAAGAGATTTATTTATTAACAACCCTTACACATGCACACATTGCACTATGATCCTCTTCTCCTTATATAGTTTTAGCCTTATCAATACCATGAGTCAAAACCACTCAACCGCTGATGGTATTCCTGGATCGGATCAAATAGATAATCCAGCGCTCAATACTGTGGGCCAATACCATGGTCATGTCCCCTGGTTTTATAAATTTAGAGCGCAAATAGGCATACACGACCTGGGTCGTACTTATCCGTGGACATACGCGACTTGGATTTTACAAACCCGCGTATACATTGTTCTGTATTTGAAAAAGTCAATCTACTTGTATAGAACTGTTGATGGTTTTATGAGTTCTTCTTACAGTCATTATCTGCATAAGTCAATCTGCTTGTATAGAACTGCTGATGGTTTTATGAGTTCTTCATACAGTCATTATCTGCATCCTTTGTCAGAGAGTTGCCATCAAGGACAATCAATTCAATATAATAGGATACAAGAAACATATTGCCAAAAATCTCCCCCTTTGGACTTGATGGCAACCATGACTAGAAATACATTCAGCAACAACATTCTCCCCCTTTGACATCAAGGGCAAAGGGTAGATCAAGGTCCTTTGTACCTCCAATACCATGCTCCCCCTGAGATCATGCTGCATCTTCAAACATAATATTCAATGAAGTACATGACTCTATAACTCAACCTAGTATGACCTTTCCTATCACCAAGGACTCATATATACATCAATGATCCAACCAAGTGGTTTTACAAGATTGACTCAACTACCCAACCAAGTGGGTTTACAAAATGGAATAAGTCTTTGCAAGACTGAATATTACAATTTTTTACATCATGGGTCTCAATAAGACCTTTTTCATCAAATTATAGAAATGAATTATACAATCAAGATCAAATAATCTCAAGCATGAGATCAGACTACAACAAATAATTAGAATGCCAACAATGCATCCTTTCCACATGACCAGTGCTCCCCCTTAGCTTGTGCATCCTGAACACTATCAACAGCAAATCATCAAGGCATATTCATCAGAAGTATTAAAGAATGAAACAGACATATGAGAGCTGGAACATCACCAGAGTGACCCAACAGCACTACTGTTTTGCTAAAGAATGCTGACCCAGAAAAATTCTGTCAGCAAAAACTCATACGTGGTTTTCTGTGTATAAACTCGCGTATATATGCAACTGTCCTTCAGGAAATCCGCGTATCCAATTTAATCTTCTAAATTCAAGTAGATCTGATCTTTTGCATGGCAGAGACTACTCCCAGCTTCTGTCTGAGATATTCGAATGCTTCTCTAGGTAAAGATTGGGTAAATATATTAGCAACTTGTTCTTTGGAGGGAACATACTCCAACTTCACCTTTTTCTCAAGCACTTGTTCGCGTAAGAAGTGATACTTGATGGGAATGTGCTTGGTCTTGGAATGCATAACAGGATTCTTTGAGATACTGATGGCACTTGTATTATCACACATAATGGAGATAGGAAGTGAAAATTTGATTTGAATGTCTTGTAAGGTTTGCATCATCCAAAGAAGTTGAGTGCAACATGATGCGACAGCCACATATTCTGCTTCTGCTGTAGATAAGGCAATAGAGCTTTGCTTCTTGCTGAACCAAGATACTAACCGAGGCCCCATATAGAATGCACCACCACTAGTGCTTTTCCGATCATCAACATTTCTAGCCCAATCTGCATCAGTGTAAGCATGAAGAGTGAGATCAGCATTCTTTGGATACCATAGTCCAAAGTCTTGAGTTCCTTGTAGATATTTGAATATTCTTTTGACAGCCTGAAGGTGAGACTCTTTTGGATTAGATTGGAATCGTCCAACAATCCCAACTGCATGCATAATGTATGGTCTAGTCCCAGTGAGATAAAGTAGACTTCCTATCATAGATCTATATTCTGGTTGATTCACCGTGGGAGAATCATCATGAGAACTGAGATTACATCCGGTTATCATTGGTGTACTTACAGGTTTTCACTCTTCCATGCCATACTTCTTCAGAATTTTCTTAAGATATTTTGCTTGTGATAAGAATATGCCATCTGTTGCTTGATGCACTTGCAAGCCAAGAAAGAATGTTAGTTCCCCTAGTAAAGACATTTCAAATTCTTGCTGCATAACAGAAGCAAATTTCTGACTCATAGAATCTTCATTACTTCCAAAAATGATATCATAAACATATACAACCACAATCAATAGTTTATCATTTTCAGTTTTTGTGTATAAGTTTCTATCAGCAGACCCATTTGAATATCCTTGTTGATGAAGATATTCGTCAAGACGATAATACCATGCCCTTGGAGCTTGTTTGAGACCATATAGAGCCTTTTTAGGTCTACAAACATGTTTTTCATCATTTCCCAAAATGAATCCCTCTGGTTGTTCTATATAAACTTCTTCTTCTAGGTCACCATTGAGAAAAGAAAATTTAACATCCATTTGATAAACTTTGATTTGTTGGAAGCTTGAAAAAGGAAGAAACATTCTTATGGCTTCAAGTCTAGCTACAGGAGCAAAATTTTCTTCAAAGTCTATACCTTCTTGTTGAGCATACCCCTTGCAAACAAGTCTATCTTTATTTATTATAACATCCCCATTCTCATTTAACTTGTTTTTGGATATCCATTTAGTTCCAGTGAAATTTTTGTCATGAGGTCTTGGTACTAATTTCCAAGTGTGATTCTTTTCAATTTGATCAAGCTCTTCATTCATGGCTTGAATCCAACATTCATCTTTGCTAGCTTGATTTACATTGTGTGGTTCAATAGTGGATAGAAATGCCAGATAGCTAGAAGATCCCACAAGAGTCCTTGTTTGTACACCTGATCCCTTTTCTCCCAAAATTTGAGATTCTGGATGATTCTTTTGAACATATATGGATGGAGCCTTTTCAGATAAATCATCTTCGGGTTCTTCATTGGGTTCACTGTCTATATCATTTCTATTTGATGTAGAAGGATATATGTCACCATCGTCTTCATCTATTGTTTGTTTTTCTTCTTTTGGAGCTGCAGGAGACTCATCAATAACAACATAAATACATTCAACAATCTTCCGAAGTATTTTATTGTAACATTTATATGCTCTACTCCTAGAGGAGTAACCAAGAAGTATTCCTTCATCTGCTCTGGGTTCAAACTTGCCAAGTTTTTCATCATTATTTTTGATAAAGCATTTGCTTCCAAAAACTCTAAAATGCTTCACAGTGGGAGGATTACCATACTAGAGTTCATATGGAGTTTTATCACTATTTACACGAACATGTGCCTTGTTGAGAATATTTACCGCTGTATGTGCTGCTTCTCCCCAAAATGTGTCAGGTGTTCCAGAATCATCAAGCATATCTCTAGCCATTTGTTGAACTGTTCTATTCATTCTTTCTGCTACGCCATTTTGTTGTGGAGTGCCAGCTACAGAAAACTGTCTTTTTATGCCATGTTGTTCACAAAATTCAAGGAATTCATCTGAGGTATATTATCCTCCTTGATCAGATCTAAGAAACTTGATTTTTAGATCTAATTCATTTTCAACCAGTGCTTTGAAGATCTAAAATTTCTCAAATGCTTCGTATTTTTGTTTAATCAACCCAATCCAACACATTCTAGAGAAATCATCAATAAATAAGATATAGTATTGTTCACCACGTGGTGACTTTTTCCTCACAGGTCCACATATGTCAGTATGAATGAGTTCAAGAGGCTTACTTGATTATCCTTCCTTGGCATTAAATTCTACTCTGGTTTGCTTACCGAATTGGCAAGATTTGCATATGATACTTTTAGGTAGAGTAATATTGGGAAGATCACGAACAACTTTAAGTCTGCTATATTTTTTTATTTGAGAGAAGCTCAGATGCCCCAACCTTCTATGCCATAGCCATTTTTCTGAATATTTACTCAAGTAACATTGTTCTTTGCAGTTCTTCAATACATACAGGTTGCTTGGAGTCCTTTTTCCTTTTATAATTGTTTTACCTGTATCAAGATCACATACCACACATTCTTTTGAGATAAAGACAACTTCAGTTCCTTGATCACACATTTGACTTACACTTAACAGGTTATGCTTTAATCCATCCACATACATGGCATTATTATCTTTCACCTTTTCTTTTAGAAAAACAAACCCTTTTCCCTTAATGACAGCAGGAGTATCATTTCCAAATGTAACATTCTTTTCCTTTTCTAGAGCACTATATGTAAGAATTTTGTTTTTGTCACCTATCATGTGTTTCTAGCATCCACTATCAATGTACCATTGGTTTTCTTCACCTTATGAAAATAAATATATGCCACAATTTTCAACCTGTAATTCCTTCTTTTTCCACACTTTGGAGCTTGAAGGAAAATGCTCTTTTGGCTGAACTTTGCTCCTACATTCAGATTCTTCATGGCCAAAGTTATTGCAATAACCTTCAACTTCATTTTGAAGAGGAGAAAATTTGTTATAGGTATTCTTCTTTGTTCCAATATCAATCATTTTCTTTCTTGCTTCTCTTGTCATGATGGTTTTATATGCAACACATTGAACAACTTTATGGCCAAAATTGTGACAGGAGAAACATTGTCGATTGAAGAAGAAATTTTTGTGATCATGAAATCTTCTACTTGAATTTACCAATTGATTGGTGTTTCTTTGAAAGGTATTCCTATTAGTGTTCTTTGAATTGAGATGGTCATGCTTTACCTGTAAAGATTCTTTATTCCCTTGCTGAGTGGCAGAATGTTGTATACTGGCTGTAGCTGCTTTTAGATAATTTGGTGCTGAAGCTTGAGAAGATTCTACGATATATCCAAGACCTATATTTATAAGAGGAGAACGTTGTACCTTGATAATCTCATCTAAGGTTTCAGATCCTTTAGAAAATCTAAGATTCAAAGTCTTTACTTTCTCAATTTATTTTCTTAGACTTACTATTTCACATTCTAATTTCTCATTGTGTTTCTCCTTTTCTTCCAGCTGATTTTTCAGAGTTTCTATGGATATTTTACTTTCTTCTAAGCATATTTTGAGTTGATTGAATTCATCAAGAAAATCATTGTCCTCTAATGCATCGATAAAAGTATCTTTTTCTTCTCTAGATTCCTTTTCAAATGCCATGAGAATTCTAAGATCTTGTTCACATTCTTCCTCACTATCAGATAACCCATCACTGTCTTCATGAGTATAGTAGCTTTTTCTAGTTCTAAACTGATTCTTATTCCTTCTTGCTACTTCCTTCCCTTTTTCATGTGTTTCTTTATGAGGACACTTAGCAGCATAATGACCAACTCTTCCAAAAGAAAAACATTTGAAAGGAAGCTTACCTCTAAACTGTCCTGTGCCAAGTTGGAGTTTCTTTACAAAATTTACCTCATCTTCTTCTAAGATATACCCTGATCCTTCTGTATCTTGTACTTCTTTCCCTTTTGTAGAAGCTCTAAAGACGGCTTCTTTGACTTTAGATGGTCCTCCTCTTCTCATTTCACATGCAGTTAATATGCCATGAAGTTGCACGACAGTAAGATTTTGAAGATCCTACTTTTCTTCAAGAGCAGAAACTTTTGACTCAAATTTTGCCGTTAGTGATCTTAAAACTTTCTCAACCAAAGTAGATTCGGTTATTGTTTCTCCCAGATTTCTCATACGATTTACAATATCATCAAGACGTAAAAAGAAATTGGCAATGATGTCCTCATTATGCATTTTTAGATTCTCATATTGAATTCTAAGAGTTTGGAGTTTAGCACTTTTTAACTTTGCATCACCTTCATAACTTAGAATGATTTTGTCCCATATTGCCTTTGTTGTATCCAGCTACATGAATTTGACAAATTATGTTTCAGTTAGACTTCCAAATAGAGCATTGACCACCTTTGCATTTGTTTCATAATTCTTCCTTTCTGTTGGATCTGTTGGTACTGCGGCTGGATATTGATATCCTCCTTCAACAATAGCCCATACATCTGCTCCCAAAGACTAAAGATAGGATCTCATCCTTGCTTTCCAGAAGATTAAATTGTTTCCGTTGAAGAGTGGAGGCCTGATAGATGTTGTTCCATCTTGATTTCTCATCTTGTTTGATCTCCCTTCTGGCGGCTAAGATTTTTCAAAAGGACCTGCTTTGATACCAATTGTTGGGAAAAATACTGAGAGGGGGGAGGGGGGGTGAATCAGTATTTAGAGCAGACTGAAAAATTTTCACCTTTTATTTTTCTTAAAAACCATATGCTACTTTACTGAACCCAACTCGCGTATACACACAGATATCCTTAAGAAAACTTGCGTATGTCCAGAGATATTATTTTTCATTTAATACTTTACTTAGATCATTGCATCATTCATTCATCAGATGTTTAGTAAGCAGTAAGCATGTGGAGTAATAACAGAATAAACCATCACACATAAGCAACACACATGAACACCAGTATTTAAGGTGGAAACCCAATTCAGGAGAAAACCACCACTGCTGTCGTCTTTGTCTTCAATGTTTATTATAAAGAAAAATTCTTATAATTTTGTACTCGTACAGACTCATACCAGCACGCATGCACCCACCTGCAGAAGGCTGTAACCTTCTCTTGTTCTCTAGCCACTACTGGAAGGGAGCTCCAACCCCCTCACTGAAGGCTTCGACCCTCAGCACCACCATGGACCACGTTTCATCAATTTTCATACTGGATCCAACAGCTTCCACACAACATACCTTGTAGGCCACTTTTCATCGTATTTTCGATCGGACCCACTCCATACATCAAACTGAAACTTATAACTCCATCAACCAATCAACCAACAACTTGATCTTCAATCAACATAATCAGCAGCATATTCAACATTCAAACAATCCAAAACTGTATGAATACATCATTGACATATAGTAGTAAAACAACAAAACAGATCAGACATTTCATTCCAAAAACTTCAGCAAAACCCTAGATTCCATACGCACTTTTACTTCACTGAACCTGCGTATATATGTGCTTTCACAGAGACAAACCTGTGTATACCCGCTTTTGCTGAAATGAACCTGCATATATACGCGCTTTCGCTGAGATGAACATGCGTATAGATCTGTAATTTTTCAAAACTATGCAGCTCTTCAGAACATATAACTCAGATTTCACCCTTTACTTTAGCAAAGATTTGCCAGATCACAGATCTAAAAATTCCATAAACAGATCTAGAAAATACATAGTCATTTCAGATCTAGAGATCCCTCTTCATAATTTTCTTCATAGGTACATTATTAATTCATATCAATCAATAAATTGTTACCCATTCCATCTAGAAATACTTCAGAGTGAAGTATTCATTAAAACCCAGACTTCAAAATAGATATGCAGATACAAACTCAACCCTGAACAAACATTGATTCAAATAGCATACGCTACTTTTCTTTATTGAAGCCGTGTACGTACGCGCTTTCCTGCACATCAACCCGTGTCTACTTCTGTGTATTTTATTCTTTAAAAACCATAACTACCATACGCGCTTTTCATGTAGCGAACCCGCGTATATACGCGCTTTTGTTGAAACCAACTAGCGTATAGATCTGTAAAAATAAATTTTGCAGAACAGACTAGATCTATAAAACATACCCATATTTATTAATTTAATTCAGCAGACTTATGCGAGTTCTTCACCATCCCTTCAGTAGGTCATTCTGTAGATTCATCATCATCAGATCTAGAGATCTTGAACCATCATTATATCCATGGGTGCATCATAGATTCAGATCTAACAATTAAGAACAGAGTTCATCCATATAGATATCTCTTAAAGAGATTTATTTATTAACAACCCTTACACATGCACACATTGCACTATGATCCTCTTCTCCTTATATAGTTTTATCCTTTATCAATACCATGAGTCAAAACCACTCAACCGCTAATGGTATTCCTAGACAGGATCAAATAGATAATCCAGCGCTCAATACTGTGGGCCAATACCATGGTCATGTCCCTTGGTTTTATAAATTTAGAGCGCAAATAGGCATACGTGACTTGGGTCGTACTTATCCGCGAACATACGCGACTTGGCTTTTACAAACCCGCGTAGACATTGTTCTGTATTTGGAAAATTAGATCTTTTTGTATAGAATTGCTGATGGTTTTATGAGTTATTCATACAATCATTATCTGCATAAGTCAATCTTCTTGTGTAGAACTGCTGATGGTTTTTTGAATTCTTCATACAGTCATTATCTGCATCCTTTTTTAGAGAGTTTGTTAGAAAATTAAATATTACAGAGCAATGCAACACATAAAATATGCGGAAAATACAAGCACACAAAACACATAAAACCAGAGAGACACAGATATACGTGGTTCACCCAGTTTGCGCTACGTCCACCCCGAACAGCCAGTCCTTCCTTTCTATTATCCAGCAAAATAAAGAGACAAAACCTACAACATATCCGTTGTAATATCCTATGTTCTCTCTCACAGTCTTCCTCTCTGTTTCTCACTCTGAGAATACACACACAATACACAGCCGCAATACAATGCCCTCATAAAAGCGAGGGGTTGCCTTCTAGGGAAAAAAACCCTAATCTAAACATAACTTCTACCGTCAGATCATTTGCCTAATGAATGGCCTAGATTGACTAGAAATTACTATACTTTTACAAGGAAATTTTACATCTGTTTTTAGCTTCGGGGGCGCTGCCCCCGAAAGCCCCCGCCAGGGGGGGCCTCTGAAAAGCGCTGCTGCCCCCCCCTTGGACCCCCCACGGCTGCGATTAATTACGGGCGGCGTTGCTGCCCCTTTTTAAGGTATAGGGGTCCAATGTTGTGATACAAAGTAAACAAGATAATCAGGCTCCACACCCAACAGAGTTTCCATCAAGGACAATCAATTCAATATAATAGGATACAAGAAACATATTGCCAACAAAAACTATTTTTTCAGCTCGTATTTTCAACTTATCTCCCTATGGGTTTACTCAAATTTCGAGTGGAAATACTCATTGGAGGCATAATTTAATTTATCATCCAAGGGGCACCCATGTTGCATAATTTATATGGACCATGCTACATGAAAAACGATAAATACATGAAAAACATGATTGCAATCACGTTTTTCATGTATTTCTCATTTTTCGTGTAGCAGGGTCCATCAAAATTATGCAACATGGGTACTCCTTGGATGAGAAATCAAATTATGCATCCAATGAGTACTCCCATTTGAAATTTGAGTAAAATATTACAGAGATAAGTTGAAAATATGAGTTGAAAAAGTAGTTTGATTATTTCATTATTTTTAATCTTTTTACCTTTTAACTCCAAAAATGGTGAATCATCACCCATGGTTGACATCATCATGTTGAATCCTATTGGTTCTTATAAAGTTTATTTTGGTTGTACATTTTTCTTAGGAGGCCCATTTTAGACCCCAAAATTCCCCTAATGCTTGTTGTTAGCATCATTAGTCACTCACAACTTAAATGAAGTCTTTTTGCTACACATTCCAAAATATTTCATACTAACACTGGGTGAAAATATGAAGTTGGGAAACACTTTTTTCCCTTTTTTGACGTTGAAAATTGTAATTTTCTATTTTTTTCAACTTCGACTCCACTAAACTCATATTTTCAATGCAAATTACCCTTTGACATACAAACAATATTTGTAGAGAATTTTCTTCCTCCATACTCAATTTATTTTATTTTTTAAATATTGACATATAGAGGGGTAAATTTGTTGTTTACTAATTGCATATACTTGAAATTTTTAGGCAAACATAAATAGTCACTTTTTGAACCCTAACTTTTTTTAGGGAAGGTTATTCATTTTTTGGAAATAAAACATATCATCATAATCTACCTAGATTGCACTAGTGCAATGACTACTTTTTGGTAATTTTCAGATTAAATCACTATTTTTTATTATTTTTTGAAATGGATGAAGACAAACAAAAAGTGATGTTTTAGTACATTTTATGAGCCCTAGATTTTCTTTTCAATGTGATCATTAATAAGAAAAATGAGAATACCCTTTTGAAGAAGACAGGGAGGGGAATGAAATATGATTTTTCTGAAATTTTTGGTGTTTCCATTTTAAATTTATTGAATTTTCATTCACTGCAATTTTCAAAACAATGAAATTCCACACTGACACAGTTTAGTATAAAATTAATAACAAATTGAAATTTTTAATGAAACTCCACAAATATTACATCATCAGAAACTAGATTCAGAGATGAATCTAATGGTACTAGGTCTAAAAGATAAAATTTTGTTTTTGTAGGTGTTCCACCCCTCCAAAGTTCCAGGTTCTTGAAAACTGCAGAATTTCCTGGGTTTTTGGTTGACCATAAACTCTTGGCCGAGATGATTTCTCGGGCGAGAAATTTATTAAACTCTCGGCCAAGAAATTTTAAACTCTTGACCAAGAGTTTAAACCACCACAGGTTAAATTTAACTGTGCGGCTAAACTCTCATCTGAAAGTTTTACAAACTCTCGGTCGAGAGTTTACGCCCAAGACTTTACCCAAGGCAGACTCTCAGACGACAGCTTTATAACTCTCATCTAAGAGGTTACTTAACTCTCTAGTGATAGTTTAATAACTCTCTTGACTACGAACAATGGCTCAGGAATTAATTTGAGGCCAAATTGATGAATACACTTGAACACATTTTACATGCATGCCATAAAATAAGGTTTTCAATCTACCAATGGGCATGACACAAATAATCTATGTGCGTGTTTCTCTGCTAGTATGTTGAGCCACTATTAGTTCTTGAATTTCTATTTCAAACATGTGATTTCCCATATACATGCATATTAGTCCTATATTTCTTCTCATGTTCACCTTCTTGTGACATTGTTTTTATCTAAGAAAATGTTGGTACAGGTTATGTCATATCCTTTGTGATACATACCAACATATGTCATGAAAATTTTGGGTTTATTTTTTCCCTCAAGTTTTTCCTGTAGGTAGTAATAGGTGCGATCTATAGTTTTTCTCGTGAGTATGAGTACTAGACTCTACCATACCACCTGTTCTAGGGTTTAGTACTACCTAATTAACCTTGATTCCCCTTGGATTTCCTCCAAAGCATTTCCATGATGCATTCAAAATTTTCACTGTGATCACACAAGCCTTGTTTGATATTTCAGTAAAGATAATTCCTCCTCGTGGGAATGAATTTTAATGGGCTCACGGTCCTTGATTGATCCAATTTCATATTGCTCCATTTTTCAATTGAGAAGGTAATAATTTTAAACTTTAACTTTTCATGCCTCATCTTCCATAGAAATGGTTTTTGGTTCTTAGACCACTTTCAATTATAAACACTCAATAACAACATCCTCCATTTCTGATCATAGAGGCTTATCCCTTAGATATTTCAAACTTGAAAATAGGAATTTGAATTATACTATTATTTTTTGGTCATATTGTCCAAATGAATCCAAAATTGGTTATTTTTTGTAGTACCTATTAGATTCACTGTATTTAACTGAGTCAAAGAGAAACTCTTTGACTTACCAATTATTTACCTCTGTAGTTTTCAAAATGGTTTCTTGTCATGAGTGTTGAGAGGACAAACATTTCAACTCAATGAAATAATTATTTTCCTATTTATTTCTTGCCATGTACTTCAGTGTTTGTCATGATATTAAATATTATACCATGTTAATATATGCTACACAATTCAATATTATAGTTCAAGGAATTATAAAAGAGAATGAAGATGAGGGGGGCATCTATTCAAGACATGGAAAACAACAAGTACTAATGGTTGTTACAAAAGGAAGCAAGAATGAAGGAAATCCAACAATCAAGGAAAAATAGGAGTCTTAGATGCTAAAAATATACAATTATCTCATTGATTCATCACATGGTATAAGGATTATTAGGATTATGGAAAAGGACAACAAGTTTGGTCAACAGAAGTGGAGAAAAAGAAGTATGAAACAAGTATCTCTCATGACAATGAATTTTAACTTCATTTTAAATCAAGATATATGAAGCGGGTACTTGTGTTGAGAGAGACTACAATGAAAAACAATGGGGATAAGCATACAAGTAATCTCCTAACCAAATATAAGGAACTCGATGCTGAAATGAATAGGAAAGAGTTGGTTTGGGAAGATGGTCATGAGGAGGATGGAGAAGATGAAGAGAAACACTTAGATGAATTTATCTTAATTGTGATGAAAACATAAAGTTTTTGATGGAATTTAAATCCTTGTAGGAGAGGTAGGTAAACCAAATGGTGCAGATTCAACTTGCCAAATGGGAATTGGAAGAAGGTAACACCCACAAGTTTTAGTCAAAGAAAATTTTGGATAATGAGGTTGATGAGATGCATGCGGATGAGAATAGTTCCTAAAAAGAGTCATAATGAAGTGAAGAGGGAAGGAAGTGACAAGATTCAATTGACTATGAAAGTTTATATCATCAATGCTAGTGGGGCACTATAGGATAAAGTCTGGGAATCTATAATACTATTGACATCAATGAAACAATGACATAGAATTAATAATGGAAAACAATAGAACCAATTATGGGATTGAGGAGGAAGAAAATAATTAAAGGTTCATGGTCACAAGGTGATGCAAAATTCCAACTTGGGGAGTCTCATTTAGGAGAATTAATCCCTAGATAGTCCATTTTCTTAAAAAGGTCAAAAGATTTTCCAAAAGGAGAGGTGGTTTCCAATAATAAATGATATAAAATTAGAAATAGAGGAATTTAAAGGTAAATACAAATGTCCCCATTATAGGAAGAATCTACACTATTAGGCTCTTGGTATATTTTGGACAAGTTGGTAATTTTCTCAAATGGGCTTGTGTAACACCCACAAGTGTGTAACTAATGTGTTGCGAATTTTTTCAAGTGTTGGGAGATATGTCCCAATTGATTAGTTTTTTCTTTTCAGATTATTCCCGTTGCCAATAGAAGGATATGTAAGTATGTACAGTCAAATTTTAGAGATAGAGAACTAGTAATAGAGAAGAGGCTTAATATTAGAGAAAATAGAGCTCAAGAGGAGCATGAGAGCTCGACAATGGAATCATGTAAAATTTTATGTAAATACCTCATGAGGAGAAATTAATTGAATTGTGCCTTCATGGAGCACCTATGTTAAATGTGAATTACAATTTGTTGAATCGCCTCTATTTATGTTTATGAATTAATAATGTATGTTTATGAATTAATAATGTGCAGAGTGTAACCAGAGGACCTTCCCTTACTTACATTGTGTATTTAGGAACAAAGGTGTTATATGGGGTGCATAGAATTTTAATAAATTTGTACGAGTATGAGGTTTCAAACTATTAATTGAACGTTGACAAGGATAAATTTTGTTCTAGTACTGATGGTTTCAATTAGGGCGAGGTTGAACAAGGACAGCGTAGTAGGAACATTATGGACAAGACTCATTTTCCTGAGTGAAATATTGTCATTTTGTCATCATATTGGAATTACATATGATAGAGACTTATGTTGTTCAAACAGATGATGAGAGTCGTCCATATGCGTAGGACCCCATGCTAATAGCCAGTGCCAATCACAAAATACAAGAAAAATTATGGTCTACTATAATGAGCCATTTTTAGCTGGGGAGTGACATGCAGGTTTTAGTGGCAATACCTTAGTCTTGTGAAGCCTTGAACCCATTAAAGGAGTGAGCCTTAAAATACCGAAGCGCCCTTAGCTAAGCCAATGGCTCACGAGGCCGAGTGGAAGGACGAGCATAGTTCGGGGGATTTTCCCCAAAGATGAGTCAAGGCTTAGTATAGCTAAGATGAAATAGAGTTATTAAATGAGAAGTCAGGTCAAGCCCTGTAGATGAGTATAATTTGGGCGCGATATATGAAAATTAAAATATTTTCCATTAAACATTGTCTATGTGTATTTGGTGTGAGCACTCGATAATGTCCTTGCAAGGGTTTTGAATGAAACCATGAGTAAATAGAGGAGACAAGGGTAATTACCGGCTTGAAATCACTTCAAAGTGTTCTAGAAACCTTGCCTCAACTAAAAATTTCCAACGAGAAATAGTGGAGGAGTTTTCTTGAAAAATGAGGCTGCCTTCATTTTTTTGTATTCCAATTTGTCGTTGGTGCTCACGGTGGCTCAAAAATGACAGTGCTCTAGAGGTTTTATAATATCAGGACGGTGACTCGAAAACGACAGTGGTACAGAGATTTGCAGAATGTTAGGACGGTGGATCGAAAATGACAGTGAGGTTTGCAGACTGATGGGGATGAAAGGATTTGGGGGTTTTTAATAAGAATAAAACTCTCAGATGAGAGTTAAAACAAATCTAAGCCAAGAGTTTTACAACTCTCATCTGAGATTTTACCCGAGAGTTTATGTCAATAAAACTCTTAGATGAGAACATACTTAACTCTCATCCGAGAGTATTTTAACTCCGGTCAAGCCCAATATAAATCTTGGGCGAAACATTAAAAATATCTCGAACGAGAGTTCTAAAAAATCTCAGTTAAGAAATTGAGTTGACTATTTTCTTGAACGAAAAATTAAAAATTTCACCCAAATTTTGGCCATCCGCCAAAAAGTGTTTCCCAACTTCGGGATTTCACCCCACTCTTCCTCATATTTTCTCCACAAATCCAACATTGCATGGGATCTCCCTTAAAACTGTTAGCTTCAACTCTTGTAGTCTTAGTGAATATGTCTTTATTAACAGTTGTGGTTTTCTACTAAAACCCTCCCTTAGAAAAGGTGGCCAATTTCACATTTCCTCTTCTTATTTAATGTCCTACAAACTTCTATCCTTTCCATTTAAATATAGATTTTCCTTTTTCTTTCCAATCCATTAACCCTATGCTTGGATTTTCCATAGCAGTATTTCATTTTTTGATGGTATCCTCTAACATTTCAGGCTCATCAAATTCTATTATGCCCATGAAGGCTTGCAATAGTCCATGGAGATATATGTATATATTTTTATTCTCATTCTTGATCTAAGGGACATATCTTGGTAGCTCCAAATATATGCTTTTATATTCATTAGTTATCAATTTCCCCAATTTTTGCTAATTAAACTCCTTGGACTTATTGTCGTAGTGTCTATCATATAGGTACTTTTATGATAAATACCTCTCAAATATCCTCCATCACAATTTTTCTCTCTAGTAACTTTTACATTCCTCATACCTTCTGTTGGGCAGTGAAAGAGGTATGAAATTATTATGCATTTACTCATTCTTTACCATAAATATACTCTTGTTTGCCTTGGAAAGGTAATTTATCATAGGAATTACAATAGAATTGGAAAGGTTTATGATTACTACGAAAATATGACTAAAAGATATTTTTGATTGACAAATAGGAATTCGGAGAGGTGAGCAGCTGTACCAAAGGCGGGGTTGAGAACAATCTAACTGCTGCTTCAACAACGTTGAATCATATCCAGCCAAAGGCAAGGAGATCTGAACGAATAGCCTAGAAAGGACAGGGAACAGCTCGGCCTCAGTCAGCGCAAACAGAAAGATGACTAAACACAAAGGAGTGAATCCCTCAGGATCTTTCGATCCTGAGGGATTGCTATTCAAACTTATCTTGTTCCTTGATTGGTCCGTCGAGATTTGATATATAAAGCCACGTCCTTTAGTGAGAAGGGGACGGATTGTTGCTGAAGTTAGGAATTGGTCACAAGACTTTACATTTTCTCTGTTCTATTAACTCTCTGTTTTGAGAGAAACCTTTCTGTAAAACTTGATGTTGGTTTAATACTAGGCACGCGTTTTATTTACCTTCTGCAGTTCTGAATTAGCCCAGCAGTATTTCACTGGTGCTAATGGCTCACCTCTAGTGGAATAACTTCACTGTTTGTATTTTAATCTTTTCTCATTGTCGTGTGGAGTGCGCTTAATGTTTGTTTTGATTACAAAATTGGTTTATTGGTGATCGGATCAAATACAAAGTCATTGATGTTTCATTTCTTTACAAGAAGCATAATTCACAGTTCAATTATCTTGATGTTACTATAAAGCTTCTCTGACTTGTATCTGGTTTGAGTTGCTGTTCCTTTAGTTTATAATATGTTATAATTGATCGTTGCATGGTGAGAATCTGTCGACAGGATTGAAGCATAGAAATCTAGTGTCTTGAATATGTTTGAATTATAATTGTTGTTCACTTCACATTGCTGTTCCATTTCTGTTCTTTACTTATTCATATTCTTTGATTAGCGAATAGATGAGTTGTAGTTACATACTGCTGTTCCTTTTCATATTGCGTTTCTTTTAATTTGCTTTCAGTGAATCTGCTTTCGTTTCAATTTCTTTAAGATCTCCAACTGTAGAGGATAGAGGATTTTGCTTCCAAGTCCCCAGATTGGTCATCTTGCATCGATTTCTGAGGGAAAGAGTTACTACTACTGCATCCCTGATCGATGTTCTGCAAGATTGAAGTAGTTTAATCTTTCCATTCATGTCACGATAATTAGGTTTCTTTTCAAGCATTGGTTACTTTTGTTCTTGTTATTTTCTACTACATCTTCATAGCATTTATCTTAGACAATTGCAGCCTCAGACAGAGTACACTCTTGAAATAAAAATACGCTCCCAGATTGATGATTAATGTAGGCTAATTAGGTGTTCAAAAGATACCTTTTTAGGACCCAAAATTTTGGCACCGTTGCCAGGGAGAGTGTATGCCATTTTAAAGGAGTAATGCATAGCTGATTTTCTTCTGCTTGCGGAGAACTGGGTATTAAAGATGGAAGGTAAGAACCTGCGCACTGGGAAAGAAACACACTTGCTCGCAGCCCACTTCACAGCAGAAGTAGGTAAGCTTCTTTCTTTAGGTAGGAATGAAGGTTTGTTTCTTTGAATGAATAAATCGACTAAGCGAAACAAAATTCCTCCTAAAACTGAAAAACCTAAGGGACCGGTGACCCTTGGGCGCACAACCTTTATTGACGAAATCCTTAAAAGAAATGAATCTCAGCCATTAATAGGATTTAAAAGAACTACTTCTAGACAACCTACTAGTTCCCTTCAGGCTACAGAGTCACCATCTGAAGCCTTTGCTGAGATACACAGTCAAACATAGGGAATTGAGCAAGATTCCCAAGAAATTGAGAATCCTTGCATAAGTTTCCTTCAAGAAGGGAACGCTAGCAATCTCCGAGAAGGAGAAGGGGAAACGGGAGAAATCAAAAACTTGAAATATCCTATTGAAACTGCCCAAACAATAAGCAGCCCAGATAAGGGAAGTGTTGTTCAACTTATTCAGAACCAAGGTCCTGAATCACCTCAAATAGTAGGTCGACAGGAAATACTTATTGTCCTAGACAAAGGGAGTGTTGTCAAAGCCATTCCTGCCCCTGCTTGTCAACCTAGAAATTCCTTGGAAATCCCAGAGGGATATTGGCATATCTTCGATCATATGGCCCAGAACCAAAATCAAAATTAGCAGCAGACCTCTACGCTGCAATATCCTATAGTGGATACTGCAGTCAATGCACCCATGAAAGCTATACCTCTTCAACATATTCCCACATTTCACGGCTTAACATCAGAGGACCCAGATGCATTTTTATTTGAGTTTGATGTGTTGTGCAGAGGATACGATTACACCACCGATGCCCAAAAACTAAAACTATTCCCTTCTACATTAAAAGGGGCAACCCTACGATGGTTTATGGGATTAGGTGTGGGTGTTATAACTGATTGGGATCATATGAAGGCTGCATTTTGAAAGAAATATCAACATTAGTGTAGGTCTTGGGAATTAAAAGATGAGATATTCCAAATGACAGCAAAACCAAATGAGACCTTGGAAGAGTATGTGGAACGGTTTCAATATAATTTTCAGAGATCCCCTTATGCATATTTACCCTTACCTGATAATGTTTTGAAAACCACATTAATTAGGGGAATGAAAGATCAATGGGTTGAAACATTGAATATTATGGGAAAAGGTGATATATATCAGGAAATTTATCCTAACATCATTGATTTGTGTATCATGAGTTCGAGGGGCAATACAAGGTTGAAATCAGTAGAACATGATATAATCACAAGAGAAAATAAGACCTCTAATGAAGGTGTGACTCGTGCAGAGATTGGAAATCTGCTAGAAGAATTTAAGGCAGACATACTTGGGACTTTAACAACACAGTTCGATATTATGCAAGCCAAACAGAAACAGGCAGAAGCAGAACAGAACTTGGCAATATTCTGTCCCAGGTGTAGAAAGAAGCACAACCACAAAGAATGTCCGTTGTATGTGATTAGATTCTGCGCCATTTGCATGAAATATCACCCTACAGAAGGATGTCCTTCGCTTCCTGGCCTAAAAGTAGTTTATAAGGAGGCAGAAGAGGAATCAAAAGTGGTATGTCTGCTTAATCAGCACCGACAATGGCAACCACGACGATCAGGTATGCCAAATGATCCATTTTCTTTTTAACCTCCTCAATATAATGCTCAACAATATAGTGGGATGTGGCAAAATCAACCATCTTTCCCTAATTGGTCACAACAACTATTTCCTCCCACATCTTGGCCAAATCAAACAAATCAGAATAACTGGCCTACTTTCCTTTCTACCCACCTTTCTGGCCTACACAATGGTCCCCCTCTACTTCCCAGAATCAGGCCTGGCAGTCAAACTGGAAAAAACCAACAAATCATCCAGCTGGATCAATTCCTCTCTCTCAACCTACACTTCCAGCTCCTTATACAAACCCCCAGACCAATTTAAGACCACAACTCCTATCCCAACCCAACCCAAACCCAAACAATAAGCGAGTTTAGTCTGTCCAAATAATGGAACCCCCAGAAGTAGAAACTGAACTAAGGGAGTGTAATGATCTTCAATTAAGGTCTGGGTGCATAGTTGAAACAGAGAGAAACAATGATGTCCACACTGAAGATCTGTTACTTGTAGAACAAACAGTACAAAGTGAGAAGGAAGTCCAGCAACAAAATCAACAACAAGTAATAACTTCCTCTCCACCATTCCCAGAGCGATTAATTATACCTCGTCCATTAGAACAACCTAATTTTGATCTTCTGGGAGAGTTAAAAAATTTGTGTATAAAAATCCCTCTCCTCCAAGCTATTCAAGATATTCCTATATATGCAAAAACTATTAAGGAATTATGCATAAATAAGCCAAAGAGGAGAACAACAACCAATCCTACTGTCCAAATAGTTAGTACCTTATCTGAATTATTATCAGGAATGGAAACACCCATCAAATATGAAGACCCAGGAAATCCTATAGTGACAGTGCAGATCAATGGCCAATCATTTCCAAATGCCTTAGTTGACTTGGGGGCAACAATTAACATTTTAACAACCACCACCTGTCAAAAACTTGGAATTACATCACTGGAACCAACAACAACCTTGTTGGAATTGGATGACCCATTAGTAGTCAAAATAGAAGGTATACTACAAGATGTAATGGTATCTGTAGATTCCTGGGAACACCCTGCTGACTTCCTGGTTATCAATCCAAAGAATCGACTAGATGGACATCCGTTAATTCTAGGTAGACCTTGGTTGGCAACTGTCGATGCTTATATTGGATACCGACAAGGCAACATGAAAATTACAAGGGGGAATTATGTCAAGAATCTAGCCCTATATCCCCCAGCCCAGCCAAGTCTATCAATAATAAAAACAAGAAAACCACCTGCATCATATCTTATGGAGAATATGAGATCACCTCTAACCATAGAAAATGCTCTTGATTTTAAAGATCAAATAGAGGATGATATCACTAATAATTTTATTAATAAGCCACAAACCAGATCTCATTTGCAATGTCACATGATCAAAGCAGCATTCGATAATAAAGAAGAAGAAGATCCTTTCAAAGATTTTCCCGATCAAACAATACCTACTACTTCTGTGAGAAATAGCAATGTTGTAGAAATTGAGCTGGGAAAAACTTTAAATATTAATAAAAATCTCACTGCTGAACAAGAAGAGAAATTGGTCCAATATTATTACGAAAATACAAAGCAGCCTTTGCATGGGACTACCTCGATATGAAAGGAATTGATCCTCAATTGTGTACTCACCACATTTACATTGAAAAAGATGCAAGACCCATTTGCAGACCTCAAAGGAGACTAAACCCTCACCTTAAAGATATTCTGAAAGATGAATTAAAAAAACTATTGGATGTTAATTTCATCTACCCAATATCTGATAGCAAGTGGGTCTCCCCATTAGTGGTAGTACCAAAAAAGAACAGGAAGTGGAGGATATGTGTAGATTACCGTGAACTTAATAAGGCAACACAAAAAGACCACTTTCCCCTTCCTTTCATTGACCAGGTATTAGACACATTGGCAAGGAAGAAATTCTTCTCTTTCCTTGATGGCTTCAGTGGGTACAACCAAATCCAGATTTCCCTTGAAGATCAGGATAAAACTACTTTTACCTGTCCATGGGGGACATTTGCCTACCGAGTCCTACCTTTTGGCCTATGCAATGCTCCTTCTACATTCCAAAGGGAAATTCTCAGAATTTTTGCAGACTTAAGAAATGAAGGCCTCGAAGTATATATGGATGATTTCACACCCTATGGGGGTGAATTTGAGCCTGCATTGGAAAACTTAGAAAAAGTATTGCAAAGATGTATTGACACTAGGCTTTTCTTAAGCAATGAAAAGTGTCTTATGATGATGACTGAAGGAGTTATCTTAGGGAATTATATTTCAACAGCTAGAATTCAAGTAGACCTAGATAAAATTCAAATACTCTTGTTAATTCCTACACCTACTACACAAACAGAGGTACGTAGATTTCTTGGATTTTCTGGTTACTATAGAAGATTTATAGAACATTATTCTCAAATAGCTGCACCTTTATATGCACTGACTGGAAATGTTGATTTCTCTTGGACAGATAAATGTGACAATGCCTTTAATGATATGAAGAAGCTTGTTTCAATAGCCCTAGTGCCGAGGGGCCCAAATTGGAATTTTCCGTTCCAAATTTCATATGATGCCTCAGACACAACAATTGGAGCAGTACTTGGACAGGAGTAAGACAAGAAGCCATATGAAATCTACTATATTAGCAAAAATATATCCCCTACTGAATTAAATTATACTGTGACTGAGAAATAATTTTTAGCTATATTTCATGCTATAAACAAATTTAAGCATTACATAACTGGGTATCCTGTAGTACTATATACTCATCACTCTGCCATTAAATTTTTAGCAAATAAACCTATTACAAACGGAAGAGTGACAAGATGGTTGATTTTACTGCAGGAATTTGACATCACAATCAGAGATCGACCTGGGAAAGAGAACCCTGTAGCTAACTTTCTGTCAAGAATGCCAAAGCCAACATATATAGAAGCAGTTGAAGACCACTTTCCATACGAACATCTCTTCGCTGTTACTATCAGAACACCGTGGTATGCTGGTATAGCGAAATATTTGGCAATAGGTAAATTACCTAAACATATGTCCCTTAATGAGAGTAAGAAAATAATACACTGTAGTACCCACTTCTTCTGGATTGGAGGTCACCTATTTCATACAAGTGCAGATATGCAAATAAGGAGATGCGTTAGGGAGGATGAGGTATTTGACATCTTGAAAGCATGTCATGATGGACAGTGTGGCAGAAATTTTGCAGATCGTAGAACTTCCCATAAAGTTTTATGAACAGGCTATTATTGGCCTACTATCTTTAAAGATGCTAAAAAATTCGTGCAGGCCTGTGATAGCTGCCAAAGGGCAGGTCACCCTGGGCAGTCTGATGAAATGCCTCTGAACCCTCAACTAGTGATCAAACCATTTGAACGTTGGGATCTTGACTTTGTTGGTCCTATTAGCCCCCAATCAAACCAAAAAACATATATCCTAGTTGCAACTGAGTATGTCACCAAATGGGTTGAGGCAGAAGCTCTTTCAAAAGCTACAGAGGACTCTATAAAAAAATTTCTTTTATAAATCTTTGTGCGCTATGGCCTCCCAAGAGACATAATCACAGATGGAGGACCATAGTTTGTAGGTAACAAATTAGCTGAAACATTGCAAAACTACCACATTCAGCACAAGATTATGACTCAATATCACCCACAGGCCAATGGCCAAGTAGAGAGCACGAACAAAGTAATAGAATCTATATTAACAAAACAGTTGCTTCTCATAGACGAGATCGGGCCTATAAATTTCCAGAAGCATTGTGGGCATATCGAACAACGTGGAGACCTACCACAGGATATTCACCATACCAATTGGTATTCGGAAAGGAACCCATCTTTCCTATATAATTTGAAATTCAAACATTATGAACAGCTCAAAAGGTGGGTCTAAATTTAAATGAAGCCCAGGCTAAAATACTGCAGCAAATTAATGAGCTAGATGAAATTAGGCTCTCTTCTCTTCAGCACACAACATTAATTCAGCAACAGAGAGCCAAATGGCATGACACCCATATCAAAGAAAAGATCTTCCACGAAGGAGACTGGGCACTCCTATATGATTCTAGGTTTCAGGATTTTCGAGGAAAACTCCAAACATGATGGCTTGGACCCTATGAAATACAAAAATTTCATGATAATGGCAATGTTACATTAGTTACCATTGACGGATCTGGACATTCCTTTAAGGTAAATGGTCATCGAGTACGATTGTATCATAAACTGCTTACCCGAGAATCCTTTCACCAACACTTACGGGAAGATTCTACCATGGAAATTCTCGCTGAAGGGGAGAACTCCCCCTCGGCATCGGTTTCATAAATCATCTCTTTTTTTAAAAAAATTTGTACATAAAGCATTTTTTTTCCGTTTTTTTATTGTTGTTTTATGGAATTTGTTTTTGAACATTCTGTTAATATTACTGCTTTATTTCTTCATCGTTGTTTCATGAAATTCGGTTTCTTCAAAAAAAAAGAAAAAGAGAAAAAAATTATGTTTATTTCGTTTGTTTTGCTATTCCTTTCTAAAGGAACAACATCGCTGCTGTTCCTTTCCAAAGGAATAGCAGTTTTGCAGACCGATGTTGTTCCTTTCGAAAGGAACAACAGTTTCGCAGAACGTTTTTGCTGTTCCTTCCCAAAGGAACAACACTCCCACACAGTATTTTTTGCTGCTCCTTTTGAAAGGAACAATAGTTTCACAGAGCGCTTTTGCTGTTCCTTCCCAAAGGAACAACACTTCCGCAGAGTATTTTTTTGCTGTTCCTTTTGAAAGGAACAACAGTTCCGCAAATTGTTTTTTGTCGTTCTCTTTAAAGGAACAAAATTTTTTTGAGGATTGTTTTTTTGTTTTAAGACAACATTTTGAATTTTTGATTACTTTTATAAAGGAAAATATATCATTTATATACAATCATACAAATTAAAGCTTACTGTAATCAACAAATCAAAAGAAATCGTCATTTTTTTTAAGAAAATTGTCTAGTAATGATAAGAAAAAAAGGAAAAAGGGCATGATCAATAACATAACTTTTCTATTTTTACCATTGAATTAATATGATTGATTATTTTTATCATGATTGGTTCTTTCCCATATGCTATAACTTTCTTTGATGTCTATCTAAGGAATAGGACTAAGAGCATAATTTTTTTTTTCTATTGAGATGTTCAGACTTCTTCCACCATCCCTACTTTTAAGGAGTGTTGAGCCATCCCTTATGAATAACTGAGGAAAGTGTTGTGTGAAAAATAAAAGAAGAAAAAATATTTACATGTTCTTAATAATGATTTTGCAGATGGAGGATAGGGGGTCTGACCAAGAGCCAACCTACTGTGATCATAGGGAAGGCAGTGAAGTGGCATTCCCATTATGGCCACCAAACCAGGGAAATGGTCCAATAGACAATTGAAAAAATCAAGAAGTCCTTGGAACATGAGGTCTCATCACGAGCCAGCTTGCCCACCTTTCACTTCTTCTCGGTGAATGGCATTGTGGTTTATCTGGTCACCAAGCTAACACAATGGCCTCCATCATGATATTAAATAAAAAAAGGGGCACTTCCTCAGTATACATAAAGGACAATGGTTCCATGGGTAAGAAAGCAACTCTATCAAGGTTATGGACACCTGTGGGTAGCAGAGCTCTGCTGATGGTATTGGAGTCACATTTATACACATCAATAGTTATATTTAACCCTTTTCCTATATCTTTATTTAAATGTCAAATGAAATATGAATCAATTACCTTTCCCTCCGAACCAATTATACATGAAAATCATTACAAATCGATCATATTAGTTCAAAATGGTAAATAACACAATTGTATTTATGTTTATTTTATGCTGTCCCTTCTTCTCGTATTTGAATCATTACAAAACAATTTTCTATTTATTAACGATTCATCACATGCATTGATTTCAGTAATTGTTGTAATTTGATTGAATGTATCATAATTGTGCCTGCTTTTTATTGCTGTACTACTGCTAAGCCACACATGCTCCTCTCAATTGACAGTCGAGGGCAACCTTTCATTCATTCGGGGGGCGCGGATGTCTACATACAAAACAAACTCCAAGATTCCTGTATATGGATTAAAATCCCTGCATTCTAGGAAATAACAAATTTTCAACGAACTGTGTTGTGGTGTTCCATTGTGATTACTGTGTGTTGAGAAATTAACATAATGCAGAAATGGGAGGATGACCAATTCGCAGTGAACCGCAAGTATTGATCGTCTCTGATGCTGCACAAGAAATTTTAGAAAGACTGGGGTGGATTACATATCTCTTGAGAATGCAGCAACCCCATGAAGCTGTGGCCACCAAATTTTTATTGAACTTGCAGGAAGGATCCTCCATGGTCAGAGGGAGGCAGATAGATGTATTTGATGAGATAATTGCGAAATTTTTTGGCATTCCTGCGCAAGGGACTATTTCGACTCATAAGAGATTAGGATTCGTGAAGCCATAAAATTTTTCCAAGATGATGGAAAGACGTTAGTTATCAAAGGTAAAGGAGTCCAGCCAACGTCATTAGGAGAACCATGGATGGAGTTGGCCAAGATTGTGCAGGCTTACATAACGTGCGACGGAAGAAAGGATGTGGTAAGACCTCGCCACCTTAAGCTACTAGTTGTATTAAAACAGAAATGCACCATTAATTTTCCTGCATTTTTAAATTCTTTGTTGCATGATACTGCTCGTGGTATAAGAAAAGCCCAGCATGCAGATACGGTGGTCAGCCACCATTGTCTAATTCGTTTAATAGTGAGACGTAGCCTCGCCCAACAACAATCTAGCTGGGATGAATTAATATTTTCCATTGACGGAGGGTTATATCTACCCACTCCAAAATGGAAGAGGATGGCCATCTCAATTGCTGAGCCTTCTACTCATAGACATTCCCTCCGATTGAAACGAAATAGAAGGATGGTGGAAGAACTTTCGGGTAGTAACAGCTAGCCCCTGGAAATGCACAACTCAGAGGAGGAACAACCTCCACAATTGGAGGGAGTAAGCCCTCGCACTGATGAGGAAGAGAAATTAGAGGGAGTAAGCCCTCGTACTGATGAGGAAAAAGAATTGGAAGGAGAAATTCGCTACTCGGACGAAGAAGAAATAAGTCGCCAAACCGATAGTGAAAAACAATCCAGTGCAGAGGAAGGAGATAATAATGAAGAAGGAATCGAAGGAAATTCTAAAGAAGAAGAAGTTGAGGGAGAAATCCGGTATTCAGATGAAGAGGAAGGAAGTTATCACACATGTGAGGAGGCTGAGGACAATCATAGCAGTAATCAGGATGAAACAGAGATGGCCGAAAATGTTATCGTAAATCCTTTACAGGAAGACCAATTGGCCCAGATTTTGGCCAATATGAGTGATTATGCACAGCCTCATAGCCCCTTGGATCTCAATATTGAAAATAATCAACTACCAGAATACTCTGCTATTGATAAAGAAACAGCTGGAGAAAAACTGAATGAAACAGCAAACCCTAGCGAAGCTAGGGTTGCTTCTCCTGAGGGATGTGAGCAGGAGAAAGAAAACACTAAAGCTGGAAGCCCCCAGGAGACTGTAGAGTTAACTGAGAATATGATTCCAGGAGAATTGAGCCAAGGGCATGTGAATATAGAAGAGGAGCCCCAAGGAGAAGAACAAGAAGAGAATTTTACTGAAGGCACCGCTGGTATGGGCCAAAATTCTGTTGAGAAAATAGGGTCGGATAAAGGAACGTCTGTTCCATTAAGAAAGAAGAAGAAAACAATTGAGATTGAGAATCTTCACAGAGAACGAATAAAGCTTCATAAACTAATAGAACAACTCAGGCAAACCATTAGGGTTATGAGAATGAAACACATGCTCAAGCGAGCCCCTAAGCGAAGAAGGATTGCTATCAAAAGAAGCTCGAAAAAGAGAAGAGTGGTCACTGATAGGAACCCCCAAGTTACAGAAGAAACCATACCTGAGCCTAATTATGAGGATGCGGAGCAAAAAAGAGTTGTTCCAACACAAGCTATTCCAGAGGAACCGGTTTTGAGTGAAAATATGCAATCTAGCAGTCTGCACAGTTTCAGTGAGCTGACACTAGTCAGACTTCAAGAAGAATTGACATAGGCCCTAATAGAAAGGCAGAGACTGGAGGAAGATACTGTCCCAAGAAAAATATATCAGGAATTGCAGCAACAACTCATAACTATTCATGAAGCAGAAGCTGAAGCTCATGAAAAACGACGGAAAGCAGAGGTAAAGGCTGATAAGGTAATGAACCAACTAAAACTATCCTACACTCAAATGGACACTCTCTGCTCCTTGTATACTGATGTCTTAGCCTATAGATGCCCCGCCAAAAACTATGCTTTGTTTTTACTAGAAAGATATTTACAATTAAAGATCAAGGCAGTTAGGGCAGGGAAATCCATAGAGCTAAAAACAATAGATGACTTGATATCATGCTGCAAACTTTATGGGATCAAAGTACAACGCCTGTTATGTGAATTTTACTTGCATAACCTAATAATTTAAAATGACTATGAATCAAACCCTAGCCCTTTTATTGGAGATGTTCAGTTTCAGGCATTCATTTCCTTTGTTGTAAATCAATTAAAATGGCTTAAAGCTTATAACACATTTCAAAGGCAGGAAAATGGATTAGATCTATGGGTCAGAAGTGAACCTCAGAACCCACTTCAATTTTGGGCTAGAAAGAAAAGTTTGATGACAAAGGAAGCTGTTACCCAAAATCTGGGGCCTGTCCACAAATCAATCATTTTGAATGGAACAGATTATTTTTCATCCATTAGGAACCAAGCATATATAGAAGCCAAGGTCCAATGGAGAACCTCGAATCACAATGTGCAAAATAGGGAATCATTTAATTATAGAAACTTTGGGCTAGCTGCAGAACGTTTCATTTCCTATAGCCATATTTTTTTAAAATAAGGACCATATTGGTTAGGATGTAGGTTCCGCAGCCCTATTGCATGGTATCCTGCTTCAAACTACAAAGCTATTTATGAACTTCCTGAAGGACAGACAGAACATATTTTTGAGGAATTAGCTGCACTACATGGTTTTAGGCCTATGGATGACAAACCTTATTTAGCTTATTCTTGGACTGCTCTCCATGTGAGCTATAGTTTTCATGAGGGCATGAAAAAGATTAAGCAGGGGGGTGTGTTGGGAAGTGAAAGAGGTATGAAATTATTATGCATTTACTCATTCTTTACCATAAATATACTCCTGTTTTCCTTGGAAAGGTAATTTATCATAGGAATTACAATAGAATTGGAAAGGTTTATGATTACTACGAAAAGATGACTAAAAGCTACTTTTTGATTGACAAACAGGAATTTGGAGAGGTGAGCAGCTGTACCAAAGGCGGGGTTGAGAACAATCTAACTGCTACTCCAACAACGTTGAATCATATCTAGCCAAAGGCAAGGAGATCTGAACGAATAGCCCAGAAAGGACAGGAATGCCTCGTCTCGCCGCAAACAAAGATGACGAACACGTAGGATTTAATCCCCACATCTTTCGATCCTGAGGGATTGTTGTTCAAACTTATCTTGTTCCTTGATTGGTCTGTCGAGATTTGATATATAAAGCCACGTCCTTTAGTGACAAGGGGATGGATTGTTGTTGAATTTAGGAATTGGTCACAATACTTTACATTTTCTCTGTTCTATTAACTCTTTTTTTTTAGAGAAAACTTTTTGTAAAATTTTATGTTGGTTTAATACAAGCCACGAGTTTTACTTACCTTCTGCAGTTCTGAATTAGCCCAGCAGTATTTCACTGGCGCTAAGGGCCCGACTCTGGTGGAATAACTTCGTTTTTTGTATTTTAATCTTTTCTCATTTTCGTGTGGAGTGCGCTTAATGTTTGTTTTGATTACAGAATTGGTTTATTGTTGATCGGATCAAATATAGAGTCATTGTTGTTTCATTTCTTTACAAGAAGCATAATTCATAGTTCGATTATCTTGTTGTTACTATAAAGCTTTGCTGACTTGTATCTGATTTGAGTTGTTGTTCCTTTACTTTATAATCTGTTATAATTGATCGTTGCGTGGTGAGAAGCTGTTGACAGGATTGAAGCATAGAAATCTAGTGTCTTGAATATGTTTGAATTATAATTGTTGTTCATTTCACATTGTTGTTCCATTTCTGTTCTTTACTTATTCATATTCTTTGATTCGCGAATATATGAGTTGTAGTTACATACTATTGTCCCTTTTCAGATTGCGTTTCTTTTTAGTTTCTTTAAGTGAATCTACTTTCGTTCAATTGCTTTAAGATCTCCAACTGTAGAGGATAGAGGATTTTTCTTCCGAGTCCCCAAATTGGTCATCTTGCATCGATTTGTAAGGGAAAGAGTTACTTCTACTGCATCCCCGATCGATGTTCTGCAAGATTGAAGTAGTTTAATATTTCCATTCATGTCACCGTAATTAGGTTTCTTTTCAAGAATTGGTTACTTTTGTTCTTGTTATTTTGTACTACATCTTCACAACATTTCTCTTAGACAATTGCAGCCTCAGACAGAGTACACTCTTGAAATAAAAGGACGCTCCCGGATTGATGATTAATGTAGGCTAATTAGGTGTTCAAAAGATACCTTTTTATGACCCAACAGCTTCCTACCAGACATCATCCTTTCCCTTCAGGATGAAAATGGTTAGTATCACCTTCATATTATGAAAGTAATCATGCACCTTGAAATACTTCTTCATCCCTAGAAACCATGCATTTTCTTCCTAACCTTATTCACCTCTCAATCGAATGTAGGAGGGTTTTCTTTCTCAAACTCTTCTAGCATGAAATATTTTTATTTCCCTTTTTGTTGATGATGTATTTTAGTTGTAGCTCTACATAGTTGATCATGGATTCCTACCTCCTCACTTGAGTAGTTAGTGGAGTTTCAATTCTCACTGTGTCTTGTTTGGTTACCTATGTCGTTTATTATATTTTTTACATTCAACACCATCAGTATTCAACTTATGCTTCCAGAGTGCTAATGAACTCTACCTAAATGTGTAGCTGGCACATAGTTCACGTTGTTTTTGTCTTTTCAAATTTTATAATATTTGCAGTATGACCTCATTTACTTCTACCTAATCTTCTTGAGCTTTGACAATATTTTCATTGTCATCCTTACAACTTATTATCTTAGCTCTTATAATTCTAAGAGTTTCCATCCTGTCATGGGAGCCTTCCTCTCTCCTCTTTCCTAGTTATTCTTCCTCATGACCATGCTAGGACCTATCAATGTTTTCCTCTGTTATTATATTGTTCATTTTTTCTTGCTCTTTTTTATTCTTTGGTGTCTTCTTATGTGTTGTGACACAAAAATAAATGTTAGCCAACAATATATAAATGAAATATTTTCCCACTTCCTTGGAAAATATGCAATGACTATATGAATGTGAGGCTACCTGAAACACCAAAATTCAAGTTAGTATGGCTATTAAAAAATAATTAAACATATCAGAATCAACAATTGCATGTAGCATGCAGTCCACAATCAAAATATTACAAGAAACACACATTACCCATGACAACCAATTAATCTCTCTCTCTCCCTCCCTCTCTCTCTCTCTCTCCCTCTCTCTCCCTCTCTCTCTCTCTCCCTTTCAAGTTATTATGGCTATTATAAATAATTAAACATATGAGAGTTAACAATGGCATGTAGTATGCATTCCACAGTCAAAATGTTACAAGCAACTTACATTACCCACAACAACCAATTAATTTCTCTCCCTCTCAATTCGAGTTTTGAACCTAGGTGCTCTGATACGACTATGAAACACTCCCTTACACCCTCCATTAGATATACCAGAGTAGTGGAAGGTGTTATTTTTAATTAAATCCACCTTCATGGTCTCATTATGAAGACAATATACTCTCTCTCTCTCTCTCTCTCTCTCTCTCTCTCTCTCTCTCTCTCTCTCTCTCTTCCAAGGCTTATGAAATTCAAGTTATGAACCTAGGTGCTCTGATACGAATATGAAACAATCTCTTGCACACATAATTAGATATACTAGAGTAGTGGAAGGTGTTATTTTTACTTAATTCTACCTTCATGGTATCATTATGAAGATACGGTAAAACAATTCCTCCTTTCCCAAATTTAGTAGAATTAATTTTGGATAATGACATTGCATTCAAATCGTTGAGAACTTTCTAGTGATATAAATTTTATCACGATTCAATGCCTAGATCAAAATTTATGTTCATTTGAGGTTTAGGCATTTAATCCCCATGACATAGGAACAGAAATAGCATGTGACATCCCCACCTCACCCAGGTTATTTCACATCATCTCAGGTGCCAACATGGCCATGGCTAGGTCCACGTGGTACCTACATAGTCACTTATCCCATGGGCCCATGAGTCTGGCCCTTTGTTTGTAAATCCATTGATTTAGATTATATATTACTTATGTAGGAAGTCGAATGTCCTCATAAATTTTCACTTGGAAAAATTATTTTAGGCTCATAGATGCCCCAGATCCACCAATCATTACCCAAATATACGATGCATTTTGTGCTCTAACTACTTCTACCACCCCCAAATATCTAACTTGATTGCTAATCTGACCCATCCATCTCAAAACAATATCTTCCACCTCCTGAATATCTACCTTGGCTCAGTCACTTGGCCTCTTAGGGTTACCCAAACTCGTTCCCACCCTAGACATATTTGGCTCATCAATTCTATAATTATATATGGCCCATACAAGTCTCGTGTTTTCATGACATATCACTTACCAGTTCTTTGGATATCTGGATTCTTGGATATATCCAAATATCCCAAATATGACCTAGATATAAAGGTGGTTTCTACCTTACAAGCTCATAATGATTTTTAGAATTTTCTTCAAGTGTTTCATGCATTCAAGCAAGGTTCTGTTTGGATAGTAGCTCTACCCAAAAAATTCACAATCATATTAATACATCATTAATTCAAGCACGATTCATTTCAAGTGCTAACCAGTGATGGAACATATTTTATAGAGATATGAATCCAACCATTACTAGACATTATAACAATCCAATTCATGGCCAACAAAATTGTGATATTTTCCACAAGAATACCAAATCCTTTTGCTGAAAACTAGCCAAAAAAATATAAATACTTCTAGAATATTGATTGAGATATATATGATGCTTTATTTTATTTAGTACTCCATGAGTAAAGAAATCCAAAATTGTCTATGCATAACAAAAATATGTGATAATTCTTAACAAGCCATATACAACTCTTTAAACAACAAAACTATCTGATTCTCAAACACAAAGACCCTTTGATAGTTCTGGCTCTAAAACCATGGAATTTCACACGCCATAGAATTTTAACTAGATTCTTAAACAATCATTAATAATTGTGAGAGTAACTATACTAATGATGAAGTATATCAACAACTACAAGGATCTTCATGCTCCTCACAGCATTAGAATAATCACACAATCCATCTCATTATGCAAATAAATTGTTGAAATTGGCAATAAGAAGAGGCTTATAATTTAATTTTCCCTTAATTAAATTAGAAGGAAATTGTAATTCCACGTCGCATGATGGCTTGCATGAGTTAACTAAGTTGGGAAGACTTTGTTAGCTTAGCCAATTCGAGTTGGGGGTCAAACTTGAGGCATGTAGATTTCACTCTAAATTTTAGGGGGTCCAGTTGCAGTTTATTTTTAGTTGTAATTGTTTAACTTAATTATTTGAGTTAAAATTAGTTTAACTAGTTCTAATTGATGGATGAGCTAGTGAGAGCTATAGAGAATTAAATATGATTTAATTCACATGTAGTGATCAATAAAATAAGTGATAATTCACTGCAAATATTTGTTGCATGTCATTGCTAAGGAAGACCTAGTTGAGATTGGATTTAAAGGGAAGTATATTATCAGTCGTATAATTAGAAAATTGTACAAGTCATGCATGAGGTCAGCAAGATGCCTTGAATTTATTATGTAATCAATTATTGATAATTTCCTAATTAATAGGGGCTTGATTCCCTCATGAATGCATAATAAACGATGAGAAACCTAGAGGTAAGAAATTGGTTAAGTATTTGACGAAACTTGCTGGGATCAAAGTGAGACATGTAGAGATAGTCCAGAGAGCTCTCAAGCTTGAGAGAATCATTGTATTGTTTCATATTCTTGACTTAATTTATTATACAAGTAAAAATGTTTTTATCTGAGGATTTCCCCAGATACATCTTTGTGTTATGCGTTTGAAATTATTTCTCTTTCTTGTTCATGTGATTGTATGATCGTAATTGGTTTCTGCAAATTGTAGAATAGATTCAAGTATTTAATTTTACCATATTACAAGATCATTTGAATCTATGTGGATTTTATAGATGCTTCTAGAGCACAAATCACTATAGAAGAGAATAATATGATTTTTTTTCGGACAGGTGTGTAATATCCAAAAATAGGGAAATTCTACAAAAATGAGAATATATTAAGATATTCTAAAGTTGGAGATCATCAATACTTGAAAAAAATAATGCAACCTATGTAAAATTATTTATTTATATCATATTAGGAGCATATCAGCAAAACTATGTCTCCATATGTTATCTCCAAGTGGGGAAAAGCAATGATCAGAACCATAAAAACGCTATTTCCAGAAAATAACGCTGTAAATATGTGAAATAGGGCTTGGATACCTTATATCATACAATATAAATCTCACATATAGAATGGGAGATGAGACAAATCATTCTAGCTTAGTCAAATAGATCTCCCGGTTCTTATATGGCTGAAAAAGACTGAAAACCCATGAATTAACTCATATAGAAAACTCTAAAGCAAGAACAGCATAATCAAAAGAGGATTTCTATATAAATATGTTGTATACAATATATCTAGAGTTTATTTAGCTGAAGCATAGAGAAAAACAGAGATCTAGCCTCTTTTATACAATGTGAAAATAATCCGGCAAGGGTTTCTTGGAAGCTCAAGTACAAAAGGAATAGATCTGAATATTCAGCTGCAAATAATGCATTACCCTACAACATTACATAAAATAGCTGAATAAAATACAATAGGGATGAGAATCCCTTTTTCTAGCTTTCTGGGGGAAGGGTTGGCCCTTGCCCAAGGAAACTAGCCCAAAATCAAGGTATCAAACCTTATTGCAGCTGCTCTCTAGAAAATGACAAAGTTCCTACAAGGGACTGTGTTGTAAAAGTGCATAGATGCTTTGGACCAGTGCCAATATGTGGAAATATGCCCGAGAGCCTCCCTTGATGATCCTCCAATGGATAGACAAGCTCTCCACTGAAAAACAAGCCCAGAAATGGCTCAAAGAGATCCTCCTTTGCTGCACCTTGCAACATAACCCAGCTCTAAACAGAAACTGCGTTGTAGCTGAAGGAGGTAGCTTGGCAAAAATTTCGGAATGAGGAAATGTAGCTCAAGAACCTCTCCTTCCCTGAGGATGAGGTAGTGATTCCCGATCGGGAACACCCTTGTGCTAAACAACGCTACAACCCTGCTAAATAGCAAGAGGAAGCAAATTCTCAACAGACCAAAGAAAATAATAATCCAAGCATGAATACAAATTCTATCCTCCTATCCATATATATCAAGTTATTCTCTCCACAATGGGTCCCTTCCATATGTGCCACCTAGCCCATTCAAGTTGTCTTCTATTAGAACTGCGCAGTCCATCATGGAGATACAATGTATCTAGACAGTGCATGTGGACTTGGTCAAATATGATTGAATCAACATGATCCAATCTTGTTCACACTTGTAGGTGCTCAATCTAGCTTCTTATTCTTCCCCTTTGCACATGAGGAATGCTATTTTTCCTTATAAAGAGGTTAATGGGCCTCCCTACCCATTTTATTCATCTATTGCTAACTATAATGTTCCTTTTATCTTGAGGCTAAAAATTGGGAACATTACAGTCCTCCCCTCCAAAATGTTTCTTGTCCTCAAGAAATTGTATAGAGAGAGAAAAATTCCTCCCCTTCTCCTTTTGTGGCCTCCTCATCAATAGTCCCCACCACTTCTCAAGATAATCTGCAACAAATTTTCCCTCCAATGTCTCCTCCCAAAGATGCATGACCAAATGGCTCACATCATGAAAAAGTGGAAGGTGTAAGTGGAAACCTTCTTACTGTCTCATCACCTCCTCAGGGTAGGAGTGATGATACACATGGGAAATCTCATTCCATGCTATCATCCAAATGAAATGAGCCATCCTAAGTAGCTCATCAAACAAATATGCAACCCCAATTTTATGCAATGTGTTGGGGTTGAATGAAGAGTTTATATTTTCCCATCCAAGTAGTTTCTCTCTCAATTTGTGGTAAGTATGGGGGGGTTGCTGATATTGGGCTGCAGTGTCATAGCCTTCAAAAATGGCCCAAGCTACCCCTCAATATAAGTCAACCATGAAATTTCTCCTCCAAGAAAGAAACGTCTCCCAATGGCTCCTCCTACATGAAGGAAAGAGGTGTGTTGTGGCAATCATGGTGTGACCATTGTTTCTCTTGAAACAGACAACATGTAAAATAGGGGGAATCATACTCCCAATGGGAATCTCCAACTCAAATTCCACTCTCTAAACAAAGATTTCCATGAGTACAAACATATCAGCAATATATGGAAGCAAAAGACTATGAAAACAAGTTGCGAAATGAGAACCGGAGAGTGAATCAAAGTTCCACACAAGGAACTAGTGCAGTGCATTCCATGCCTACCTCAAAAAAAAAAATTACAAGTGCCTCACTAGCCACTTGTTTGCGGCCATAGTCATCTCATAAGATGGAAACATGAAGATGTAATGTGGTGTCAATGGTGCACACCAAGAATCATGTGGCTTCCCCCACAAACCACCAATAAGGTAGCCAAAATCAATGCTACAAGTAGCTAAATGTACATCATCATACAATATGAAAGAAGGGATAATTATTCTTGATACATCATGCTGCTCCAACAAGGAAAAAAAATACAATACAAAATGTGAAATTATACCTCCTCCATCATATACTTGAGATCTTGAGCTGAAATGGCTCAACTGGAATATTTCCCTCACCTCCAATGAGTAGGGAAGTGGTTGTGACCTCCTATTTATCACAATCTGGGCTATGCATCTCTCCATATGCTGAAATATTTCATGCTAGATGCCCTCCCAAGTGAACTCCTCTGCCAAAGAAAGATATGCATCATAATGCATGGAAAGGAAGTCCTCATGTGCTATATGAACCAGCTTCTCCTTGAGCTTAGAAGCTCCAGTCAAGAAGAATTTTCCATATGAATAGATGACCATATCATCCACCATATACTCATAACCTCTATCTGGGTCATCAAGAATCATACATGCACCTAGATCCTTGGAGTACTCTACCAAGAGTTGAGATCTCCAATATGGATCAATCCTCCCAAGAGACAGCGCTGGTGATTTGGCATGTGAAGCTCTCCTCATGCTACTACCTGCTACTTTGACATCCCCCATGCCAAAGTATTCCTCCAAACTCTTCACCACTCCAAAATCTGAGAGTGCTGAATCCAAAGACAAGAAATATCTTATCAACTCTAGATCTAGTGGCATCCCAAGTGGAATGCCTCCATGTAGTGAGACATCAAAATATGAAGTGGACTGTATATATGACTGGACTAAATTGTCCCTCTCTTCACTGCGTAGTGTAGTCCTTTCCTTATGTGCAAAAACCTCCTGAAATAGACAAGGGTGAATGCTCATCATCCCTTGATGATGATCCTTCTCCTCTTCTTCCATGTATGAGAATGCATCATCCTTAATGCGAGACCCTTGATCTCAGTCATCCCATGAAGGAGAAGACTCTGTGTCTTCACAAATAGAAGAGGGCTCTTCAAGAAATGGGGATCTTGCGCTTGGAAAACTATCATGCATCTTTTTATCCCCTTTAAAAATATGGATTGGAGTTGGTTCAATAGGTCTCTCCAACTCATGCAAAGTTTTTGAGTTTTTTTTTTTAACAAATGATGGTTCACAATGTTCATTATCAAATCTCCTCACCAATTCTTTAGTGAACTCAACATAAGTTTTTACATTTTGATGACAAAATGAAGTAGAAAAATTAAACCACCAATCATGGGCCATACCTTTGAGGTGCAACGCTACTACTCTAATGGCCTCCTTCTCTGAAACTTGGTGTAGCTGAAAATAGGAATCTAGCTCTTCTACCCAAGCTTTTGTTGTGCATTCTGCTGATCCATGAAAGTAAGATAGGAATATTCTACCTCTCTTGCTTCTTTTGTAGCTGGTGAATCTTGCCTCCTTGAATTTTCAAAACCCTTGGAAGTGTAAGTGCTCTTTGAATCTCCATGATTGTGATTCATACTCCTGAAGATAGTCACTCAAGGTCTCCTCCCTTGGTGCACCTTCTTCCTCCATCCTTCTTGCATTCAATGTGGGAAATAGACTGCGCTGTGGATTTGCATGTGTGGCTGAATGCTCATAGCCATCATGTGAATAGCTAGGTCTTTCATCTCCTTGAGATCTTCTTTGATATTCTTCATAGCTTGGAAAATAAGCAGGGAGATCCTCTCTTCCTTCATCCCTCCAAATAATGGAGTCATGCTTGTGTTCCTTCTGCACAACTTCTCTTTATGAGAATCTTCTCCTCCTAATGGAATAATGTCTTGGATGCATAGGCTGAACCAATATTGATTCTCTAATACAAATGTAATATCCCAAAATAGCAAAATTCTACAACAATGAGAATATCTTAAGATATTGTAAAGTTGGAGATCAACAATACTTGAACACAATAATGTAAGTTGTGTCAAATTAATTATATATATCAGATTAGGAGCATATAAACAAAACTATGTCTCCATATGTTATCTCCAAGTGGGGAAAAGCACTGATCTGAACCATAAAAATGCTATTTCCAGAAAATAACATTGTAACTATTAGAAATAGTGCTTGGATCCCTTATATCATACAATATACATATCACATATAGAATGGGAGCTGAGATAAATCATTCTAGCTAAGTTAAACAGATCTCCCGGTTCCTATATGGCTGAAAAACACTGAAAACCCATGACTTAACTCATACAGAAAACTATGAAGCAAGAAAAGTGTAATTACAAGAGGATTTCTGTAGAAATATTTTGTAGACAACAGATCTATAGTTTATTTAGTTGAAGCATAGAGAAAAACAAAGATCTAGCCTCTTTTATACAATGTGAAGATAACCCAGCAAGGGTTTCTTGGAAGCTCAAGTACAAAAGGAATAGATCTGAATATCAGCTGGAAATAACCCAGTCCCTTGCAACATTACATAACATAGCTGAATAAAATACAATATGGATGAGAATCCCTTTTTCTAGCTTTCCGGGGGAAGGGTTGGCCCTTGCCCAAGGAAACTAGCCCAAAATCAAGGTATCAAACCTTGTTGTAGCTGCTCTCTGGAAAATTACGAAGTTCCTGCAAGGGACTACGTTGTAAAAGTGCAGAGATGCTTTGGACTAGTGCCAATATGTAGAAATATTCCCGGGAGCCTCCCTTGCTGATCCTCCAATGGATAGACAAGCTCTCCATTGAAAAAGAAGCCTAGAAATGGCTCAAAGAGATCCTCCTTTGCTTCACCTTGCAACACAACCCAAATCTAAAAAGAAATTGCGCTGTAGCTGAAGGACGTAGCTTGGCCAAAATTTCGGGATGAGGAAATGTAGCTCAATAACCTCTCCTTCATTTAGGATGAGGTAGGGATTCCCGACCGGAAACACCGTTGTGCTAAACAACACTGGAACCCTGCTAAATAGCAAGAGGAAGCAAAGTCTCAACAAACCAAAGAAAATAATAATCCAAGAATGAAAAAAAATGTTGTCCCCCTCTCCATATATAGCAATTTCTCCTCTCCATAATGGGTCCCATCCATATGTGCCACCTAGCCCATGCAAGTTGTCCTCCATTAGAACTATGCAGTCCATCATGGAGATACAATGTATCTAGACAGTGCATGTGGACTTGGTCAAATATGACTGAATCAACATGATCCAATCCTGTTCACACCTGTAGGTGCTCAATCCAACTGCTTATTCTTCCCCTTTTCACATGAGGAATGTTATTTTTCCTTCTAAAGAGGTTAATGGGCCTCCCTACCCATTTTATTCATCTACTGCTAACTATATTGTTCCTTTTAGCTTGAGGCTAAAAATTGGGAACATTACAAGGTGAATCAAATTTGCATATTTATTCTTCATGACCAGCAACAGCTCAGGATGTCTTTATGTGGATTGAGACTCGATATGCCCTTGAGGCTAGTTCAAATTACATATCTTTGAAGGACATGAAAAAGGTAGTGTTGGAGGACAACAAACTGAAGGAATTGATAAATAATGATATTCCCAAGGCTGCAGTAGCATATCCTCAAAATATTGATGCATGGAAGAAGAATGTAGTAAAGATGAGAAGGATTCTATTACAAGAAGTTCAATATCATATTGTCTTAAACCTCCATGGAAAAGAAATTCCATGTGCTATCGAGAAGGCCTTAACATATTTTTTTTAGAATAACATTGACCATAGGAAGTTGGCACTGAAGGAAAAGCTCAAAATTATCAAGATGGAGAAGGGCGACACGATACCAAAATACTTGACGAAGTTCACTCAATGTCGAGATGAGCTTCAAATTTTTGGTGTGATAGTTTAAGGGGGTGATTTGGTGGGCCCAACACTTCTAAGCCTTCCCAATATATCGCATAGCTACTAGGATTCGATGAATGGGATGGAGAATTTACCAAAGTGTGAACGATTGTGGTCTGACTTGGTACAAGAAAAGATTCGGCAAAACACCAGAGATGGATCCTCATCAAAGACTAATGATGAGGAGAATTGCGCCTTGGATGGGAAGGTGAAGAAAGGGAAATGGAAGGCGTCCAATTCCAAATCATATTGTGGTTAGGCAGGCAAGAAGAGAGAATTGTAAAAGATAAAATGTTTTCACTATCATGATCTTGGACACTATGCTACAGAGTGTCCACACAATAAGACCGATAGGAAGCCCTCAGGAGGAGTGGCAGGTGAAGCACTTGCTTCCTAGTTCGAGTTGGATTTCAGCCATGTTGCATGGATGGTGTCATCAATGATAGGCTTGGTGTGGTACTTAGATAGTGGAGCTTCATTCCATATGACCAGAAACAAATAATTATTAAGAAACTTGGAGGAGAAGGATCTTTAGATGCACATCGAGATGGGAGACGACATGAGGTATAGTGTGACGGACATAGGCATAGTTACCTTTCATAGGAATTCTAGTACTCCTCTTAAATTAAAATATTTCATGTATGTTCTTGGTTTAAATAAATAATTTAGTTTCAGTTGCTATGTTGGAAGACCATGGTTATGATGTGATATTTAGCAAAGGAAAGGTGTTCCTTCGTTGCAAAGCCACAGGACAAGAGAACGATATTGGGGTTCTAGTAAAGAACCTATACAAATTGGATGTATAAGAATTTGTTTCATTGAGCATGAAATCAGAGAAGTTGTAGATCCATGACATCGGTGATTTATGTCATAGAATATTGGGCCATCTACACCATGGGGCTTTTAAGATCATGAAAAAATATTTCTACATGAATTCCTAAGGGAGCACTTGAGCAACAAGATACATGCAAAGGGTGTACATTGTGGAAGTACGCCATATACACCTTTCATGATAAGGAAAGCCAAGAAAATGCCATCCTTGAGAGATTTCATTCATAAGTGTGTGGATCGTTGTTGAAATCCTCCACAACAAAACATAGGTATTATGTGATTTTTGTAGATGATTTTTCACGCAAGTTTGGGATATTCTTCATGGAGAAGAAAGATTATATGTTCTCAATTTTTTGTGAGTTCAAAGCACTTGTGAATAAATATATAGGGAAGAACATGAAGGCACTAAGGAGCTACAGTGGTGGAGAATATGTCTCAAACTAATTCAATAAATGTTGTGCTTAAGGCAGAATTCGATGAGAATTGGTAGCACCTCATAACCCATAGCAGAATGGGGTTGCAAAAAGGAATAACATAACTATTTTGGGAGCAGGGCGAGCGATGTTTCATGATCAGGGCCTACTATTGCATCTATGGGCTAAATCATGCAACACAACATTATTTGTGCAAAATAGAAGTCATTGTTGGATACTTGTGATGAGTATAGAAAAGGAAGATTTTTTACGTAAGAAACCAAATGTGGCACATTTTAAAATTTTTGGTTCATCAATTTGTTAACATGTAACCAAATATGCCAGGAATAAGCTAGAGCCAATAGCTAAGTTGGGAATATTTGAGGGGTACACTGATACACCTCACAACTATCAGGTGTACTTGCTAGCACAAAGGATGACAGTGGTCAAAAGAGATGTGAATTTCAATGAAGAGAAGGCCACATGAATTTCCCTTAAGAGGGAGTTTTAGTTTCATGAAGTTGAGGAGATCTTGGATCCAAAATAATAATCTCTAGATGTGGAGCAACCACAAACAATGGAACAAAGGGTGGAGGCACACTATCATGTAGAGTTATCCAAAGATGGAAGGAAATGCACTAGAGAGGCTGACATGTTGGTTCTTGATGCTAGAGAGAATGTGGGAGCACCCACATCACAACACAGGCAGAGAATGTCCCCAAAGTAGTACATTGGCTACATGGCTATTATGAGTGAGTGTATAGACAGAGGCATCCTCTTTCGAGGAAGCAGTGTAACAACCAGTTTAAGTTGATGCAGTGGTTTAGGAGTATGAATCCATTATCCGAAATAGCGTAGGGAAATTTGTACCAAGACCATAGGGGAAGTCAATTGTATGATCGAGGTGGATCTACAAGGTGAAGCAGGCAACAAATGGGAGTGTGGAAAAACAAAAGGCTATATTTGTGGCCATATGGTTCTCTTAGGTCGAAGGAATTGATTACGATGAGACCTTTGCACCAATCAAAAGTTACTCTTCAATCAGATACATCCCTTCGCTTTCAGTGTATATGGGATGGAAGATACATCACATGGATGTAAATACAACCTTCCTGAATGGAGTAATTGTGGAATAAGTGTACCTTGATAATCCAAAAGGTTTTAATACCTTCGACAGAGATTCAAATATATGCAGACTCAAGAGAGAACTATACGTACTGAAACAAGCACCTCATGCTTGGTACACTAGGATTAAAAAATACTTCACTAGGTTGGGCTTCACGAAGAGCGATGCAGATGTGAACCTTTACCATATTGTGGTAGAAGGTAAAATTTTGATCATTATTCTTTATGTCGCTGATTTGATACTGAAAGGTGATGAGCATCTCATCAATTCTTTAAAAGATGATATTGCAAGAGAATTTGTGATGAAGAACATGGAGCTCTTGTACTATTTCCTGGGATTGGAAATTTGGCAAAGAGATGGGGAAATATTTGTATCTAATGGTATGTATGCCAACATGTTTATGAAAAAGTTCCACATGGAAGGAAACAAACCCATTGAGAATCCTCTAGCAGGAAACTTGAGGAATGTGGATTCTACTTCAGGCGAAGTTGTAGATGCTACCATCTACAAATAACTTTCAGGTTTAGTCATGTATCTGGTGAGCACACGATCAGACATATGCTATGTGGTTAACTATCTTAGTCAAGTTATGGTTAAGCCTACTAAGCTATTTTCGAAGGAAGGAAAGCATGTGTTGAGATATATCAAAGGAACTACAGAGTTTGGGCTATAGTACATGCGGATAGAGGAAGTGAAGCTTCAAGGATTAAAAGATGAAAATTAGGTAGGGAATCCATCCGACAAGAAGAGCACATCAGGCAACATCTTCAGAATTAAATCAACAAAATTTTCTTGGTACATGAGGAAACAAAGAGCAGTAGCACTTAGTTCAGTAGAGGGGGAGTACATGGCAGCTAGTTAGGTAACATGTGATGCCATTTGGATGAGGAAGATAAGTTTTGGTTTGTTTGGTAGACAAATGGATCTAGCGGTAATTTATTGTGATAACCAGAGTTGCATCAAACTCTCGGTTAATCCAGTTTTTCATGACAGGTCCAAGCATATTGACATCCGATATCACCATCTCATATATTGTGTACAAACGAGGATTATGTCATTAGAGTACATTCCCATGAAGGAGAAATATCCAAAAATATTAACAAAGACACTATCAAGATGAAAATTCAAGTTCCACATTGGAATAATTGGGGTATTAGACAATACCTTTCTTGTTGAGAGGGAGTGTTCAAATTGGTAACAAAAAGAGGCTTCTAATTTAATTTTACCTTAATTAAATTAGAAGGAAATTGTAATTCCACATCACATGATAGCGTGTACGATTTAACTGAGTTAGGAAGACTTAGTTAGCTCAGTCAATTTGAGTTGGGAGTCAAAATGGAGGCATTTAGAGTTCACTCTATGTTTTAGGGGGTCCAGTTGCAGTAAAGTTTTGAGTTGTAATTGTTTAACTTAATTGTTTGAGTTACAATCAGTTTAACTATTTCTAACTAATGGATGAGATAGTGAGAGATCCAGTGAATTAAATATGATTTAATTCACATGCAGTGATCAATCAGATAACTGATAATTCACTATAAATAGTTGTTGCATGCCAGTTCTAAGGAATACCTAGTTGAGATTGGAGTTAAAGGGAAGTATACTATCAATTGTATGATTAGAAAATTGTACAAGTAATACATGAGGTCAATAGGATGTCTTGGATGCATTGGGCAATCAATTATTGGGAATTTCCTAGTTAATAGGGGCTTAATTTCCTCTGGAATGTGTAAGCGAGGCTGAGCAACCCAAAGGCAAGAAATTGGTTAAGTATTGAACCAAACTTTTTTGGGATCAGAGTGAAACAGACATAGATTGTACAGAGAGCTCTCAAGCCCGAGAGAAGCATTGTATTATTTCATATTCTTGACTTAATGAAATATAAATATAGCATGTTTTTTAGTTGAGGCTTTCCCCCGATACATTTGTGTGGTGTGTGATTGAAATTATCTCTTCCTTGTTCTTGTGATTGTGCGATCATAATTGGTTTCAACAATTTGTAGAAATCATTCAAGTATTGTTTTATAGCATATTACAAGATCACTTGAATATATATGGATTTTATACATAATTAGGGATATCAGTAAGAAAATTATCTTCTTAACTAAATGACTAGAAATTAAGAAAGGGAATTCAACTCTCCTCCGAACTGTAGGAAAACTATAGTGCAATTATTTCTTGCAACTAACCACAATCGAGCCAAATTTATATCCAGAGGATTGAAGTGGTCACAAAAAGTTTAAAATAATCAATTTCACTACCACATGGGACTCCAAAGCACATAATGCCTCCACCTAATATCTAAGTGTCCAAAAATCTCAATTTATCCACCCAAACAAACACTTTAGGGAATCTAGAGCACATAATACTCCACCCAAAAATCGCTATAGTAATCTAGAGACCAAATTATATCCACATGCTTCACCCTTCAAGAATCCAGGGCCCATGGTGCCTTTACCTGTTACATCCATGGTAATCCAAAGAACACCATGTCCCTACCTAATATTCACCACGAGAATTCAAAGAACTCAATTTCCACCTGCTAAACACCAAGACAAGTTTTGGAGTACCTAATGTATCCACCTACTAAGAAATAGTATGTATTCCATTGTTGCTCTAGCTGCTGAACCACAATTTCACCTCTTTTCAGTGTTCCTCAACTAAATTCTGAGCCTGATCTTACACTGATATTTTTCTAGTATTTCACATGGACTCATATTGCACATTCTTTCTTGTTGTAGCATTATCACCGCGCTTTAGTCTTCTCCTGCATTCTTGAGCATGCCTATGTGCTATCTCACTTTTTGTCTTCATTGTGTGTTATTTTCTTTCCCCTTGTAATGCTTCTTGTCCCCCTCTTGCGAAAGTGTCTCCCCTTTTACTTTCCCTATTTCCTGTTTTGTGTTGACATGACCCAAAACATCCCACCATAGTAGTACTTTTTCTCATCCTCTTTCCCATACACATTTTTTTTTCTTGCATCAGCCTTTAATTAAATAGGGAGGTGGGTGACAACTTAAATTCCACTTTTGAGTTTAGCTATTTCCGCAAAATAATTCCCAAGTAGCTTCTCCTCCACCGACTCTGAACTTGTGTCCTCCTCTTAGTCCATTCATTTTTATATTTTTCACAATTATTTTACAATTGCACATAGGAAAATATGTAGATGAGAGGGGCCACCAAAAATGGTTGTTAAATATAAAAATACATGAAAATGAAAATAAAATAGTGAGAAATAAATCTTACCCACTATTTCACAACCACATATCTAAAGGATGAATTAGATCCCCAATAATGTCACCAATCTATTATATACTACATAGAATGGGGGTTAAAAAAAAATGCGTTTCCTAATGGTTGTGTCTAGGCCAAATTTTATATACATTAAACACTAGAATATGCTTGCTAAATTAATTGTGTCACTTATATATATGAAATAAACAAACAATGTAAACTTTGAAACAAGAAGTGTTAACTCAAAATGAGAACTGTAGCCAAAAAACATGAAAAACAACCCAAAACCGAAAAGTGTGTATTCTAGAATGATGTTTTATTTTTTTCAGGGTTAATTTTGACTATTTTTTAAAAATGGTAGTAAAACCAATTTTCTATGCAAAATAAATGAAAAAAACACACTAATGTTGTTGCTAGAATAACATATTTCTTTTCTAGGTACAATTTCAACATTTTTTAGTAATGGTGTTAAATATAAAATAATGGGATCTGAAACACATTAAAATTCCAATAATTTTCATGCACATCATTAAACGTATAATATCATGACATTAAGAGTCCCTAAAATTCTATTTTTCTTCAACCATAGCGTTAAAGATAAAAAAAAATTCACAAATTTTCAACCATAAAATTAAAAAAATTTAAGTTTTTAACATATTCCAACCATGAAATTATGAATAAATTATATGACTAAATTAATAAAAATATCAATAATTGTAGATTAAATGAAACATAAATGATTTATCTAACTTATTTTTGCATTGTGAATATTATAAACAAATGAATTCGTCATAATTAAAACATAAAAATGATTCATAACTTCATGTAAGATCCTATGGAAGTTAGAATATTTATTTCAAGTTACCATTCAAACATCATTTATATAAATTGTCTTAGACAATTATTTAAAATTAGTCATATGTTCTTGAACACCAACATAATTCACATCTTCATATGAATTACTGGATGCAGATGAAGATGTTCTATATTCTTCTCTTTCATCAACTAGTGCCCCATCCGAGACAACATGCATGCCCACCATTTCAGGTATCAAAGGTCTTATAGATCTATGACTAGGTTCAAGAGACTGCCATCTCAATGTTATTTCCTCTGGTAGAAACCTCTTCAGAATATCTATCACCCTAATGTGAAGAGTTCCTCTCTTTTTTAAATTGAAGTCATAAACAAGTATGTCAACATCCTCCAATTTTAAGAGGTCTGTGCGGCGATGATTTATATTTTTACGCTTTCATTTTCTCTCTCTGCCAATTTATTTATCAACTAATATCTCTGGCGTGTACACACCATTGAATGCGTGTGTATTTTTGGCATACCAATTTAATTCAACAACTTCAACATTTTAATTTTCTTTAATGTCCTTTATAACCTTGGAAACCCCGAATGGATAGCCATGTGCATCTCCATTTACTAACACTACGATCATGTAAACCTTCTTAATATCCTATACTAAACTGATGTAAAGGTATTCCCTGGCTTCATGTTGTGCACAAGATCTTCTATAACCAATATACATTTCTTTTTCCTCTACCTATGAAGAATTAATAATACCTTGAGATTATTGTTGTTCAACAATGTTTCTTTCCTCATGTTGATTTGACATATTTTTAGCCAATAAATGGATTCTTCAAAATAATATCTTAATCTGTTTAACTTGAAATGATATCACTTTGATTATTGAAAAAGGACTCCCACAAAACTGAATCAGCAACATCAAATTACTCATATGTATATCTAATATATTTTTTAATTTCTTCTAGTCATTTTGAATAATCTATAACTCTCTTCTGCCTTCATGCATAATGAAATTTAGAAACTTATCATAATAACAATATATTTGACGCAAATATTGGATGATCTAGAATGAAATTCAAAACTTCCAAACCTTATGATGGCGCCCATTCTGTAGTAGTTAATACATCTTTCCCCATATAAGGTTTTTCCATCAATTTTTTTATATGAAATCTATGTTGGAAGATAATTTCATTAATTTTTTCAATGCATTTCTCCTCACCATGTGATCCTAGAATAGACCTTCGCATGTCAACAGTTTCTTCCAACACATGAAAATAAACTCTAACATGTCTGATTTCTTAATACATTCAATTAATGATGGTAAGCTCCCAACATCCTTCCTCCTCAATGTTACTGAAAATGACTAAAAATATGATCAATATGGTCATGACTATACCAAACAATAAGGAAACCAACCTTTACCTTCTAAAAATTTCTCAATTCAACAAGCATGTTTAGATATCTAAAAACAATATGAATTTTTTTTTCGCAACAAGTGTTATCCAATTGTAAATCTACAAAACTTCAAGAAGATTACCATACCAATGAGAAAGAACATCGTGAATTCTGGTTATTGTCAGATTTCATGATTATGAATATTTGGAGTTGTGAAGTAAACCCTTGCGATATTTTCCCATTGAAGACCATACAAATGACCTAGTGAAATTGGATAAAATTTTCCTCTTCTAAATTCTTGGGTGTGAGAATAATATCTGGTAGAAGTGTTTTCTTTTGTTCCATACCATCAAATATCAAACCCAAATATTTATTTTGATTACCATAACACTTCGATGCTTGTACAACTTTTTCCTTTCACTTGTTTGTTTTTTGTGATGATCTTGAAGTGTTTTGACAATGGAATCTACATATAATATAAAAGAAACCTATTAATAGATACATTTTCATAGTTGATGAGTACACAATTTTAAAAAATAAAGTCATGAATTTATCCTTTTTTTTTATTTAAGAGAAGAACATGTACTGCAAACCCCCATCATTGTCTTCTTAGGAATACGAACATTGTTGAATTTTATCCTCCATATCTTCGCAAATTATTGATATGTAATAAAAATAACATTTCCTTCACCACATTTTTCATATTCTTTGTATAAGTTGCAGATTTCTCATGTTGAGAAATTATCTGGAATATGTATTTTCTCTAATTGGCTAGAACTCTCCATGTTTTGAAAATAATTATTGCATCCATGACATTGCCGTATTTGCTAATGGCTCAAAATCTTGTTTATGATGTACTTCTAAATAAAATGTAGCATATTTTTCCAAATTTTCTTGGATTCCTGACACAGCAAAATTACCAATTGAATGAAACATTTTGAAATCCTTTCTACAGAGCAATAAAGACCAAATATGATAATCATAACCCGACAATGTAGATTTCATGCACCCCACTAAATATGAATTTTGCATGTTTTTATTCATTGAAAAATATCTCTTCCTTTTCTCCAATGAAAAATTGAAATCCATATATTTCAAGCAATAATTTTTATAACATTCACATGAAATGAGATCATTCATAGAACTTCTTCCCGTGAGATATTCTGCTCTAGCCCTTGTATAACTAGAACATCTTGGATTGATTTGAAAAGGTCTACTCCTACTCCTAGATACAATATTTTCCCGCAAAGTATCCATCATTTCATCATTCTCAGTATAAGCATTTTCATCATCATTAGGAGAAATATTATCTTCACTATGATAATTTTGAACATAGTTAGGAAATTCATCACCATCATTGTTTGAAAGATATTCACTACCATATTCAGTTGTAAGGAAATTTTGACTACCATCATCTATGCTTTTGAAATACTGACTTGGAGGATATTCGTTATCATCTTCATCCTTCCCTTCACCAGTGGTACCCTAATATTCCTTAGAATTAGGACTGAGTGGAAAACTTGACTCTCTATTTACTGAAAAAAAATTATTGTGTGCTTTTTCAGTGTTGCTCTCATAGTCCTTAGGATTAAGACTAAGGAGAAAATGTGACTCTCTATTTACTGGAAATTATCCATCCTACCCTTCATCACTATTGCTCTCCTAGTCCTTAGGATTATGACTAAGTGGAAAATGTGGCTCTCTATTTACTGAAAATTCTTCATCTCACCCTTCGTCACTGCTTCTCTCATAGTCCTTAGGATTAGGACTAAGTGGAAAATGTGACTATCTATTTACTCAAAATTATTCATCCTATGCTTTGTCACTACTGCTCTCATTTTCCTTAGGATTAGGACTAAGTGGAAATTGTGACTCGATTTATTGGAAATTATTCATCCTAGCCTTTGTTACTACTACTCTCATAGTCCATAGGATTAGGACTAAGTGGAAAATTTGACTCTCTATTTATTTGAAATTCTTAATCCTGCCCTTCCTCAATGTTGCTTTCATAGTCCTTATGATTAGGACTAAGTAGAAAATTTGACTCTCTATTTATAGTCAAAGAATTTTCTTTCTAATATTCATCAATATGATAGAGTTGTTACGCGATGAAGATGTTGGTGCCTCACTATCAGAGGAATCCATGACATTCAAAGAGAAGATGTTGAATGATACAAATGAACTATCTCCCAATGATAATATATATCTTAAAGAATACAATTTTCCCTCCAAAAAATTTCATTTGGAGTTTTTCACTCTAAAAGTTTCTTCTAGAATCTATTTCAAAATTTTGTACTAAAATTTTCTCTTGAAAATTTTGACCCTAATTTCCTTTCAAATTTTCCACACAATTTTCGTTTAATATATTCCTTTAAAATTAAACTAAATATTTTACTTAAATTATATAACATTTACTAGATAATCTATTTTTCTTTTACTATATATTTTATTCCATATGTAACCGAAATTAGTGTATCGCCATAATATTAACTATATATTAAGTTTTTCTAGTTTTATTTTTAATACCACATTCAAGAAGTGATAAATCAATTCTATAATCTCCGCTATATAATAACTTTCATTGTCACTATTTTCCACATAATTTTCGTTTAATATATTTGTTAAAAATTAAACTAAATCTTTTATTTAAACTATATAACATTTACTAGATAATTGATTTTATTTTCTTACTATGTCTTTTATCCCACGTGTAATTGAAATTAGTGTATCGTAATAATATAATATTAACTATATATTAAGCTTTTCTAATTTTATTTTTAATACCACATTCAAGAAGCGATAAATCAATTCTAGAATTTCCGATATATAATAACTTTCATTGTCACTATTCCTCACATCACATCAAGACTTCTCGAGGTTTCGTTAAAAGCCTTGGAATGATTTTATGGAACAACTACGTTTTCATCGACAACAAATTTAGCAGGAGATTGTCACATTTCAAAAGTTAGTTTCCCTTCTATTTCCACAATTCAACGAGGAGTTTGTGGAAAATAGCATTTTTATTTATTTATTGATTTTCTTTGTCTTGGGTTGGAGCTCAATTTATTATTTTGAAATTTTTGAAACAAGGTAGATTTAATCTCAAATCCCACTGAGTATAGGTATTAAACCCACATAGGTTTACTAAAAGTTGTGTGTCAGCTGGGTTGTTAGATTCATCCATAATACAAAAAATTAATTTCCATTAAATTTTATTTTCTTTAAAGATATATTTAATGCAATATATATTGTTTTTTAAAATAAAAAATAAAAAATAATATTCACATGGGCCAGGGGGTGTTGTGTCATCGCTTGGTGCGCCCGCCTAGGCCACAACGTCCCCCTGGCAAGTAGGGGGCCACTGTGCACTGCTCGGTCATGGACATGCCCGCTTGCAACACAGAGGTGTGCAAGCATGCTCGTTCTACCGCTGGCAGGCACGCCCACTATTGGGTGTGACCGCCCAAGACACAAAGACCCCCTACCTACTATAGGGTCATTATGCTGCCAATGGAAATCAACCCCCTAGTAGGCAGAGGATCATTGTGCTTTGGGTAGGCGCGCTCATCCGTGTGAGTGCCCTCCTGCAGTATAACGGGCATGCATGTGCCTTGGGCAGGCACGCCCGACCGTGGGTGGGTGGGCATGCCCATGACCGGGTGAACTCGCCCAAGCCACAACAAACGCCTGACAGGCAGGTGATAGATTATGAGAATAGGCCCCCTTCTTGCTAGGGGCTGATTCTAAGAATTCGCCCCCTCCCTAATAGGGGGTCGTGATGCCTTTGTCAGGCAAGCCTAGGCGTGATCGTGCACGCTTGCGGCACAACGACCCCTTAGCACAGAGGGGGTCGAGGGCCAAATGTAAAAAGTAAATAAATAAATAAATAATAAATAAATAAAAATAAAAATAAAAAATAAATAAAAATAAATAAATTAAGGAATGGTTTATTTTTTATTTTTTATTTTTATCTTGGATGAACCTAACATCTCACTTGACATGGGGGTCATTATGCATGTTTTTGTTTTTTTTACACAAGATATTTATTTTTTTGTTATATATATATATATATATATGTATATATGTATATATTGCAGGAAAATTGCATCAAGGAAGTTTTTTCCTGAATATTTTTTGATCAAACATAACAATTACATCATCTAGAGCTACAGGTGCACCCTCAAAAAATATTGTTGAACCAACCCAACCTGAGTTAATGGCTACAAATCTAGAAGATGACTCATACATTAGGGTAATTTTGAGGTCTAAAATGGGCCTCCTAAGGAGATTATAAATTAATAGTGGTAATAATAAAATAAAATTAGATTACATCATCAAATTTTAGAGGGAAAAAAGAAAAAAACCTACTTTTTTAACTCATATTTTCAACTTCTCTCCCTATGGGTTTACTCAAATTTCAAGAGGGAACACTCGTTGGATGCATAATTTGATTCCTAATCAAAGGAGTACCAATTTTACATACTTTCGATGGACCCTGTTACATGAATAAACGATAAATACCTGAAAAAAATGCTTGTAGTCATGTTTTTTCATGTATTTCTCATTTTTTGTACAACACGGTCCATTGAAAGTATGCAACAGGGGTAATCCTTGGAGGATGAATTAAATTTTTCATCTAATGAGTAATCCTGCTTGAAATTTGAGTAAAATATTAGGGAGGCAAGTTGAAAATACAAGTTGAAAAAAGTAGTTTTATTATTTTATTATTTTTTAGTCTTTTTAGTTTTTTACCCCAAAACTTGTGAACTATCCCCCTTGGTTGACATCATCATCTTGAATCCTATTGGTTATTATAAATTTCATTTTGGTTGTACATTTTTCATAGGAGACCTATTTTTGACCTCAAAATTTTCCTAATGAAAAGGAAAAGAAGTTGATTTCATACTCGAAGAAATCACAAGAAGTTAAATGCACAAAATTTGCATGGTATGTGAAAAATATAGAAGGTGAAGAAGATCTGCAGACATATCTATATGCTGGTAGGATTTACAATGGTGAAAGTTATGAGGTGATTGGAAAAGTACTATACCTATGTTTGATGTTGGACACTAAAGTTTTTTATGTACTTACAAAACCTCCCAAGTCACATGCGAAAATTAGATATCATTTTGCATTGTCAATGTATGACACGGGGGGAGATTATACAAGGATATGGAAACAAATCATAAAAGAAATTGCAGAAAAGGTTGTAGGGATTTTTATTTTTATTTTTGTGTTTTTGTTATTGTAATTGTATCATTATATTTTTATAAATTATTTATTATTGACGTATTATATTTTGTGTGACAAAATTTTACTGATGGTATTTTAATTATGTTCAGAGGAATTTATTTTAGAGAGAGGGATGTTATGAATGTTGTCGGCATTTTCCACTCATATTCAGAACAAGATATGAGAAAGAATATAAAAAAATACTTCCTGATGCTACAAGACTACATAGAAGGGGTCAACAAAGAATTCCTATGGTAGATCAATCTAGTAAATCTAGACATGTTACTTTTGAATATGAGGAAGTTGAAGTTAAAGCTAAAGATGAAGAATATGTTTCCATTACTAAGATGAAATTAGAACTTATGTTAGAAAGGACAAGAGCCATAAAAGACAAAAACAAAATCCCAAGAATGTCTTTGTTCTAGTTGATGATGAGGATATTGCTTATGCTGAATAAAATATCATAACCAATAGGAGGAAGAAATTAGAAGTTGCTCATTACGAAAAAATAATGGGAAATAGTGAAGATCCTAGTGAAAACGAAAAAGGAAGCAGGGAAATCATTACACGAGAAGCTGATTTGGAGGATGACATTATTAAAACAAAACAAAATGTCATTCAACATCAGTTGATTAAGGCAAATTTAATTGAGGGCAGTTGGTAATTTCAACTTAATTTCATTCAAATGTATAAGCTAGATGAAGGAAAATTTAAATATCAAACTATAAAGCAATGCCACTTGCATGTTCACAACTTGGAAATGTTGATGAGGTACAATCCATATGCACATGTGGTTGATTATGTGCTTCTTCTTGAACCAATTCAAGTTACCAACATATAAACATTTGATAAGTAAAAATGTTTTGAATACAAATATTATGTACTTGGGGGGAACCATTCTGTATAAGATCAAAGGAAATTGATGGAGGAATATCTCAATAACCAGCATTTTGAAGCAATGAAATGTATCATCTATGTTGGTTTAACACATATAGAAGAAAATTTATTGGCATGAGATCATAATACAAATAATGAGTATAGTACGTCCATGAATTTCATCCAAAGGGTTAGATTTATTAATAATGAATTTGGAGAAAAATGTGGTGGTTATAAGGAAAAGGTTAGTCTAGCCTTTCATAAGGAATTTTGTATGGAAATAGGCTATTAAATTGAGGAGAAAATCAGTTCAAAAGGAGGAAAAGTAAATCAAAAAATATTCAGAGGTATGGATAACATTTCCTAGTTGGAATTTAGAATTCGAGAGATATGGGAATTCATTAATGATATTTTCAACATGTGGGAGATCATTGGCATAAAAAACTAGAAGGTAAAAAATTCTAAACCATTGACATGTACTAGCAGTAAATCAAGTCCTGAAATGAAGCTCCTTCTAGAAGATATGACTATCGCACCTTGGAGAGAAATGTCAGGAGTGAAGGATGAAAAACTTGTAAAAACAATATTATCTCGTGTGAAGTCAGGTGAATTATCATTGGAATAAATGTATGAGTAATTTATAAAGTAAGTTTGTTGAATTATTTTTACTTATTTCTAGATTATAAGTTTCCCTTAAATATAACATATTCTCGTTAGTAATATTTGCCGTATATGTCATTATATTAACATTTTTTACTTTATTTATTGAGTCACAAGTTTTATATGAGAATACAAGAACAAATGGTTAAATCATTGAATGAAGATAGTTAGGATGATGTAACATGTTGTACACAACTACCCAGATTCAAGTTCTACAACAACACTCATATATTTTTATTTTGGATTTAAAAAGGTATGTTTATTTATACATTCATTTTTATTCATATGTATAATATTTTTATTTTATAACTTATACATGTATTTTTTTATTTTTATTGAATATGAAGAAGAATGCAAATGGAGCACCGAATAGTTTTAGATTCTTTATTGAAAAAATTAAGATGGAAACGCTAACAAAGCAACATCTTAGTAATGTTGAACTTGATTCTAGTATTATTAATTTCATTTGTAATGGGCTCCACACTATCTAACACCAAATAATACAAGTTTATTGTGAATACATTGCAAAACTCATACCTAAAAGGGATTATTCCCTAGTTATTGCATATATTCCTCATAGTTTCAAATCCCAAACATTGAATATGATAGTCACCCTTATAGTTATCAAGCTTTTAGTAAAGTGGTTGCGGGATTTAGAGAAGTCACAACATCATTATTTTGGAGATTTGTAACATTTCATTCAGACACACAATTCGCAACGTTATTATCAAGCTTCAAGGGAAAATCAAACTCAAGGATGTAGATTACATGGCAACACATTGAAATTGTATTTTTGATTAATGTTAAAAAAAAAAATTATGTACAAGTTAATTGAAATTTTACTATTTCATGTTACAAGAAAAAATCAAATCTTATTGGTTGTGGAGATCGACCAATTATAAGTGATTGTGAGTTCATTCATGCTCAATGTTAGACAAAAGATGATAGTTATAAGCCTATGCTTAATTTGAATCAAGTAAATGGAAAGAGTCATAGCCAAGTACTGGTTCATGATGTTGTTGTAAAAAAATTAGCATATGAAGATAACAAAACAAAAGGAGAGAGTTAAAATTTATAAAAAACCACAGTAATTGATTAAATATCTTATATATTTATGTTAAAATTAAGGAGATTGGGTTTTGGATTTATTCTTAGGCTCGGGTAAGTTTTATTATATAAAATTCAATTTCAATATTTTATTTTTTATGTGTTTATACTAATTTACTTAATTGTTTCTTTTGTACTTGATAATTAGGTACAACACTAGCATGTTTCCTACAAAAGGGAAGAAATTGCATTTCCATTGAAAAATACCCAGTACAATGCAAATTTATTCGGCAAAGAATTAATGTTCAATTTCTTCCTCATGCAATGCAAGAAGTTGGTTTGAGGAAAGGGGATTTTAATGAATCATGTGTGGCAGAATAGGCAAAGGAACCTTAACCACCATTAGATGAAATGATTTAAAAGACACTTTGGGTGATTCACAGATATGAGAGATCCATCAGAACAGGAAATTGAACAAACTGAAGCGTAAAATATTATGGAAGAAGACAATAATGAAACTCTAGAAGATGAAGAGAATGGGTTATATGATATCATTGATTAAATTTCAATTATGCTTCCAAATGGAGATCATTTTTTGGAACTATTAATTAGTTATACTTGTAATGTTTTGACTTTGAGATTTTATGAGAAGAATATGTATTCAATTCTTGTTATTATACGTTTAATATTTGTACTATGTGATTTTCACTTTAATTGTTATGTGAATCATTTAATTTTTGAAAAACACTATGATTATTATTATTTTTTGACATAAAATTCATAAAAATTGTAATTTAAAAAAAAAAAAACTGTTAATTTTTTCTTATAAAAATTGTTTATTTGACATGTCATGTTTAGTAAAAAAGTCTCAAAATGTGTATTTTTTTGTTATATCTATATTCAAAATGTTTATTTTTATGTCAACTGGTAAATTTTTGTTTTTTTTAGTGACAATTATTTGATGTGCATTGAATTATTAATTAAGAATATATAAATATTAGAAGATTGAAACTTTAAAATTTCGACATTTGTTTTTCAACTATGCAAAAGATCAAACATCTCACTACAAAAAAAAATGAAAAGAAAAATAAAAGATAAACCTGAAAAGCACTTTAAACAAATATGTCAAGGAAGAAGAAGAAGATGACTACTTCAAAAATTGTTAAATTTAGAAAATAAATTATCCACATTTAATACATTAGAAAATTTAAAGTAAAATATTAAGTCTTATAAAAAAAGGGGATGATGCTAGCATCAACACTTTTCAAAATCAGCATGAAAATCACTAACATTTTAAAAATAATGTTTATACTTGATACATAAGAAAATTTAAAGTGTCAAAAATATGCTAAAAAAATAGGTGTATTATGAGTCGACACTTTTCAAAATCAGATTATTTTTTTTCTACCTAAAAAAAAAGCGTACTCAGTACAATTCCCATTAAAAAGTTTACATTGTTAACATATGACCATAAATAGATAAAAATACAAGAGAAAAGTAATAAATAAGAAACTCCAATTTTATTACCGAAGGATACCTTGAATATGAAAAGTGTGGGAACATCTTCATATTAGCTGGTTTACTCCTGCAACCTCCTCCTTGGGAGTATCCTTTGATGAATCTTGCCCTTGCAAGTGAATGGCTTTCTCTCTTTATTCATAGGAAATGGCTATGGTGGTGTGACAAATAAATGTGTACGATATAAAAAGGAATAAAATCATAAGGTGGATGATAAAATGGTCATGTGAAGTGAAGGACAAAACATCTCATACTTAGAACAAAATAGTGATTGGATTTGATATGGTCAAAATAATAAAAAATGATTACTGTTCCAAGCGAAAGATCTAACCCCCTTTTGTTTATTTTTATTTTTATTTTGTTATTTATTGATTAAAAGTGAGAGGAAAAAGTGGGAAAGGTAGTTTATAACATTTTTTTTATGGATAACTAACTCATGGAAAATGATTTCTCAAGTAACTCAATGACAATGTTTTATAAATAATTTGATTTATTGAATAATTTCCATGTAAAGAGGTCAAAATGATGAAAATAACTTAAATATTTAATATATTTTTTGATAATTTTCACATAAATGGGTAAAATTAATGAAAATAACTTATGAAAAGTTGTTTCTTTGGCTACTTTCATAGGTTAATGTGTATTTTGATAATCCTAGAAATTTTGGCTAGGTGAGCAATTTTTTGTGTGCTAACATCTATGATATATGTATCCACTCACATAGGATCCATTTTCCATAAGTATGTTATATTATTATCTTCCATGGGTTGATCCATATTCAAGTGGCAATGACACATCCTCAGGCCTCACACCCAACATTCATCATCTCATCATACATTCTAGACATTACTTAGGTGGTAAACCATCTCCATGTAATGGTTTAGTAGTGGAAACTAAGAGAGACTCCCATTGACATTTATTATTATCGGAGCATCTTGATACAAAATTAGGTATACAAAAAATATGAATATTTAATAACTCTATTGTATTTGTTGATTTTATATGCACCCAAACAATGTATGTTTGAGAAATCCATGTAAGAAATTAATGATATTTGTTACCGGTATGCCACTAATATAACGACTTTCATAAGAGTCTTTGGGGTTATCAAAGCTCCTAATTTTCCTAAAATTTTCATTCTTAATAATTTGAGATTAGAGGATGTGACTTACAAAACCTTGTACATAAAGACGAATTAACACACACTAAATAAAAGTAATCTTGGTGACCTCCACCAACATTAAATGTGGGATCCTATAGCTCTAAATATATCAAATAATTAATGTTTGAGGCTAATACTTTTGCGACTTTCTATTGTAGTGAAGAAATATTCAAAAGGAACAACCCCCCTAGGTGTTGTTCGCTAGCATTGTTGAGACTAGAAATATAGATTGCCATACCAAAATGAATTATGGAGAGATGAGAAAATATATGGAAGGGTCATATCCTTATACAAGGTGATATTTATAATAATTATTGGCTCCAAAATAAATATGTAAAAAGGAAAGGAGAGGGAGGAAAGGAGATGAATAAAAGGAGAAAATTGAGAGAGAATGATATTAATAAGAGGGTTTTGAAAGGGAAACCAAAGAAACAATAGAAAAGGATAAGTAATTATAGTAGTGGAAGTAGAAAAGATGGATTATAGAAGTAATTTTAGGAACTAAGGCTTCAAAAAGAAGAGAATAGAAATAGAAGAGAAAAATCAGAGGAGAGGAATAGGAAAGGGGAGGAGGATAAGGAGAAAGAGGATTAAACTAGAGATTCGGACTCCATGGACACTAGTACTCAAAAGACCTCATATGGAATCTTTGAGACTACTAATATAGGAGGGCACTTCCCATTGGAAAATTTGGATTGGGAAATTCACACATTCAATATTAGAAAGAGTGTTTCTCCTCATCACCTTCATTTATGAGAAGCAAGGATGAAAAATAGTTAATCAATTGCATAAAAATTTGAATCGTGAGATGTCCCCAAATTTGTAGTCACCCCTAACGGGTGACATTAGAGAAAATCCCATTTTCATAGTTTCCATAGGGGTAATATTTTATTAGGTTTTAGAATTGGATATTAGGAACATGGATATATAAATATAGTAGTACAAATTGGAAATAGGGATACTAAACCAAGAAGTAGGTCATTATAAAGGTGACATGACTAGCTTGGTGGAGTTCAATGCTTGTACCTTTGAATTGTAATATAAACTTAGAATGTTCAAAACAAAATTGTATGAAAATATTAAGGAGTTTGAGGATATTCAAAATCAATTCCTCAAATTTGTATAGAATATTAGTGATAAAATAATATTTTTATATGAAAATATAGTTCAACATGTACGAGCTAAGGAAGTGGTAGAATAAAGAGAAAAGTGCATAAGAGAACCCGCCAAAATTGATAGAAAAGGGAAATGAGTTGATATATATAGAACTATCTAATTGCTAAACAATGAGTATAATACTAAACAAGGAATCATCATAATAATAAATTTTAAATGTTCATACCTGAGTATGGAGAATGTTAGCTACCACCATTGGATTTATGGTGCACCTAACCCCATGGAAATTATTTTGAGAGAGCTAGATAAATGCATAAACAAATAAAGGGATTTTCTCTGGAAATTGATCCAAAACTCACTAAATAAGTTCTAACATAGTATATTTATCACTTAAAGAGCCTAAAATTTAATTAATTCTTCATTTAATACTTTAAATATATTCATTATTACATGTATACGGATCTAATATCATATGATGTTTCTTTTATGCAAACAATATTTGTACATTTTCAGACATACCCTAGAAATTTCATCCCAACATGGTGTTTGCGCCGCTTATTTTGAAGATATGAAACATGGGAAATATAATTATTTTTTAAATAAATCATAACTTCATATAGTATCTAAGAAGGGATTAAAGAAAAATAAGTTGAAAGGTTATAAATACCAAAACGAATTTCACGAAGTCCAAGGAAGAAATTATATCCTCAAGGATTTATAATCTCATGAATGAAATATAATGTCATCCTTTTCTAGCTATAACATTGGGAACTCTTTCGAAAATTATAATGAGAAAAATCTATAATTTATTCTATTGTTGACTATTTTACAAAGAATCTATGATTATGATCCTATTGTACTCCTCTAATGTTTTTGTTTGAATTGGTAGGTAGAATAGTGTGAATGATGACGTTTTGATAGAATTTTTTGTTTAATATTTATGTTTGCCTATATCTTATAAATATTTCAATTTTAGAGATATATACAAGAGCATATAACTAATTATTTTTCTACTAGTTAAAATATGCTCATAGATAGCATAGGTTAGATTAGTTTTCATTTTGCATGTAGGATATTAGCATATTGCATATTTCATTTTGTAATCATTTCCTCATATAAAGTAATCCCTATTAGGATAGAATCTAGATGCGTCTCCTATAATAAATGATGCAAAGTGTAATTGGGTCTTTACATCAAGAAGAACCTATATCAAGGGACACCTTCTTAAAAAAATAAATGTTATAAATTTACACCTTCAAAATAGTAGTGGTAGCTTCAATAGCACATTACATGTTTCTTGCCATCTTTTGTCTCTATATAAAAGTGTTCTTATAATAAACCTATCCAATTAAGGATGTCAGGTATCTAAGGCCAACCTCCCGAGTTACCATAAGGAAGTAGGTTTATAAAAATTCATGTTTCTTCAACTCCCTTAAATATTATTTCGAAGACCAACATTGTCCTTCAATTTTCGTCGATAAACTTCCAACATCATGAAATTTCACCCAATACTCAACTCTGGACATTAATTTATGCCCATTTGAATATTTTCCTCGAATGCCACATCATCATTCATGCCATTTACATGTTGTAGACACATGTCATTCCTTTTCCGTTGTGTCAACATCGTACAGTGACACATCATTATCCACATCCTTGCCCCATCAAATATCACCCACACAAGAAAGACTTCATCTGCTTCAACTTATTTATTTGGTGTCTATCCGACCCAATAACGGCTCATTATTTAATGGAACCTAAACTTTTCATTATACTCCTTATATGCCTACTAGGTTACCCAACCCCCATGCCCTCATGAAACAATGCACATTAATTTCAGTCAATCCAAATTTCTAACGAATCAACATCTAGATAGTTAATAGCTCGGAGTCACAACATATTGATGCCTGATCTCCCGATAAGTTAATATTTTGGCCATTGAGCCACTACACCACCAACAAAAACCAAGGAAATTAACTAATACCTAATTGGCCGATATCCTGGCATCTGATAGTTTGACATGCATGACACTTATATCCGAGATGCAACCTGGTCTTCACCTCAATGCCACCTCAACACTTTAAATCCATGAAATCCCACCACATCAATATGCCATGCTTGCATCATATCATCATGCCACATCATCGAATATCCTCCTTCCTGCCATGTCATCATAATAATTCACCTCACCACATTAAATTCCATGTGGTTGAAATTTAGCGGTTCTGGTCCAAATATTCTTACGACATCAATACCCCATAAACCTGTCACAACAACATTGTACTAATTTGCTATAGTATTAGAAGGAAATATCAATCTCTAGGTATCACCCTCTCGATTCCAAAATTTTAAAATCCTGACATCAATTATGAGTTACTGGATGATACCCTCATTTACCATACACCTCCATTAAACAATAGATATTTGAGCTTCTATTAGTACTGGGAATTAGGATAGGTTTTCATTGATTGATGTTTGTATTATCTGAAATGTTGACAACCTAAAAATGGATACCCTAAAATCCAATAAAACATTATTCCACGGCCCAAGGATGACACATTGTGACCTAATAATGCACATTTCTTAAAAAAACTATAGATTACGACCTGAAACCTAATGACATAGAATGATTATGGGAGTTTCCTTGTCAACGAATAGTCATCATTGGGAACCGTCCGTGTCAAAAAATTCTAATTGGTTGTTGATGGAACTATTCCCTACTAGAATTATGTCGATGTTGAAGGCTTGTACTCCACAATAATTTCATGGCAATATCCTCATTAATCATGGCACATCTTTAGTTTCTTTGAGTGTTATAAATTCATTCATGCTACAATTAATAGTTGGTTGGAATATTTCTCAACACCTAATTATTTGATAAAGAATATGTCAGTGGATGATACACTATAGTTGAGTTGGTTTTTATTTCAGTTATTCTTGGTACCATTATCCCAACACCTAAACGTTTGGAATTATCCCCTTTCGTCTGACTTTTTGGTCGCAAGCCCCCTTGTCAGAACATATGACCATGGGCTAATTCTAAGGACCCACAAACCCTATAATCCTAAATAGCCTGAAACTAAACAAGAATCAATCCATAAATTTATCCAAGAAAAATCATGCTTGTGAAAGGTATTTCTTAGTATTTATTGAAGGCCTGGAAGAGGTTTTGACTGGTAAGGGACTACCTCAAAGCCTTCTAAAATTACAAGATTCCCCATTAACCTTAAATATATTCAAAATCCTCCATCTCAATGCCTTATTGCAAGCCTTTATTCAATCTCTTTAGTACAGTTCCACCACCTTCATATTTCTTTATTAATCTCTTTAATACTTTCCATTACATGTTCTAAGAATATGTACCACCATACCCCACATTTACCCATTTTAACATACTTACACAGGTAAACATGAATTGAGAGTTACTATGCATGACCCTACTTCCAAGATGCTGTTACAGAAATGAGTTCTAACTTTCCTAGCACGTGTTATTAATTCTTACAAACATTTTCTGACCATGGTACGTGTAAGTCATGGATGCATATTTTATTCACTATTTTCATTATTTTTATCAAAAATTCATCAATAAATCTTTCTCCCCTCTTATACTAGCTGCAATAAAAGAAAAATTAGCCCATGGATTCATATAAAATATCCATGAAACATATCAATAACACTAGCACTTAATATACTAAAACTTCATATAAGTAGAAATACACTATATGTATACAATACACTTAACTAGTAATAGAGTCATGAAAAACCAATGACAGAATGAATAGATTAAACCAAGACTTGTACTCATTGATATTCATTAACTAATATGTGGATAACACATATTCACATGTGCATGATACGACATTGGCTCTTTCCAATTCATTTGATCGGATGGAATCCAAAGATGATAAAGATGACATTGTCATGTCATCCACAAAACTATTGGAAGACTGAGGGACATGATATTCTACAAAAATCTCGTTATTTTCATGGTTTTTATCAGCAGTTGGACACATGATGTAAATAATGTTGACGTGATGGAAAAGAAGGATTGGAAACCACCCATGCATCAATGCGATTTACGTGGAAATTGTGAGAGAATATTGGTAATACTCTCACCTTTTCTCCTTCCATAGATTCTCTTAATAAAATCAGTGAAATCCATGGCTGCAAGGGGCACCCTTGTGCCCCACAGAGTGGTGGGTAGTGCTTTTATATTTATTTTCTTTTCGGTGACACTTTTAGCTCCTTCCACACAAATATCGATTTTTGGCTTAGATCGCGATTGTCTGTTGCACTGTCTATAATGTGTAGTGGCACTTACTATCAGCTTGAACACAACAGAACAAATAAACTCAGTGAGGATGATGACTATGTTTGAGTCGTTACGTTGTTACCTACTCTCGATCTCTGTGCAATGTCCATTGGCGAGATGATTGGAGTGGAGGACTACAATTTCTTCTATTCTTTGAACAATCTCCTCTCATGAATAGATGGTAACAAGTCAGAAATGATTTGCATTTTGATAGAAAAGGGCTCCAATGGTGTCGAACCTCGAATTGGATCAAGGCATAATGGCAAAGAGTTTCACCACTGACTGTAGGATTATCATAAATGATAGAAAAATGTTTCAGGAGGAGGGAAGAGTCTGTGATTGTGAATGAAACTAAAGGGCACTTATTCCTAAAATAGATCAGCAACGGTTTCTCCAAGAGTGTATATAACTCTGATTCTAATGTCCTATTTCATATTGTTACTCTGTCAACATCTTCTATTAAATGTTTCTGCTATTTTCTTTTTGGATATTCTTTCATTTATACTTTGGTTTCTATTAGTCTCAAGAACACATTAAAGGAGAAATAAATTTATATATAACTAAATGAAACTGAAATAAACATACATAGGTAAATACACAATGATTTATGTGGTAAACCCTTGACACGGTGTCAAGGAAACCTCCACGAGGCAAGGGATTGTAAACTTATATTAATCAAGAATGATTATGCATAGTTAAAATCCTCTCGGGTGGTCTAAATGGATGATATATTTTACGTTATGCAAAGTATCGAAACTGATATAATAAAGTGTGTTAAAGGTTCTCCATGAATTGCAGGTTAAACAATTAGTTCTGGTTATGTTTATGAGGTTTCTATGTGAGGATTGATTCAGTAATTTTACTGTTTAACATTAAACCAAAAAAATGAATAGAAAGTAAACTTCACAAGCACATTACACAACAAATGTTTGATGCATTTCACCCCTCCTGGGCTACATCTGCCAGTCCAAGGCTCCCCAATGACATGTCCTTGTTGTATTAATTTGCTAAAAATGCATGTACAAGTGAAAATAAGCCTCAATAGGAAAAAATAACTATAAATTCAACTTCAAAAGATATCAAATAGCCAGAGATGGCTTTTCATTTACACTAAACAGATAAAGAGAGCCCAATACACTGCCTTCTCCACGATGGCCCTTATCTCTCCTTCATCTTCCTCGAAGAAAAAACTATTGTATATCACCTTTGTTCAACCTGCAACCTATTCCAAACTGCTTAGAATGCTCAAGAGACCCAAAATTGACGATTGTTGCACCTTGTTTGGTCAAAAACTGAAGAAGTTATGGCAAAAACAAATTTTTTCCGAGTGTCCCCCAAAATCCTCTCCAAAACTGGAGGAACTCCAGTTAATAGTCCTAAATTAGGGGAATCTCTAAAATTAGCAGAATGCGCCAAAAATGGCGGAACCATTTGGGGTTACATTAAATGCTGAAGTAAAGTGGTCACATGGTGCCTTTTCGTCGGAACCGCCGAACTATCCGTTAACCAACCACATTAAATGTAATCATCTTCATGTGACCGCCCTTTGAGCTGACGATTACGGTTATTTGCTGCGCGGTTAGAGTTTTCTGCCAAGTTCCAGGGCTTGGTCGTATTGATGACGGGGGCTAGCCCTCAAGGGCTAGCCCACCTTTCTTCGCTCATTCCAAAACCGACCCGATAATAGATTCACAAATGCCTGAATCATTTAAAAAACTGCACAACTTGTCTGATCGGGTCGGCTTGCTCGAACTGTTGGGTCATGGGTTCAAATCCCATACCTTCATTTTTTTTTTCATATGCCTTTCAACAACCTTGGCCTAGGGCCATGTCGCACCCACTGATAGGCCTTCCAAAACATTAAAAAAGTTAACTTTTTGCCTTATATTTTTTTTATAAAAATGGCATAGTCAACTTAAGTCAAAAGCCCTGTTTTGGAGTTTACTGGACGATTTCAAACCTCAATAAATTTTTCATACGACCTTGGTTTTGAGAACTGTTTGCGGTGCCATAATCGCAGCAACAAGACCTTCTCGGTTGTTCAGATTGCAACCACTTATGAGAACTTTCATTTTTGAGAAAATTTCTTAACTTGGACATCATCTCCTAATCACACCTCCCCATTGGGAAGCTTTTGGACCCCAAAAGCCTTCAATTACATGTTCAGAAGATGAGGGTATAGACCCCTTACATTTTCCACCTCCATCCATTTTTCCTTACTCGGCTTGTTTCCTTTAAGACCATTCCGAGGATAATCGACACTTCCCCTCTTAGAAGTGCATGTCCTCCTATCAAGGATAGCATCCTCCTTGAGCTCGTCCAAATACTATGGTGAGAAATCTTCTATTGATGGCAGCTGAATGTCACTCTGTTGATCAACAATCAAAGGAGGCTCATACAAACGTAAATTTTCCACATTCACAACGGAATACATTTGCATATATGAAGGAAAATCTAGTTGAAAAGCATTATTTCCAACTTGATTAATAATCTTGAATGGACCATAATGAGTAGGATTCAGCTTTTTACCTTATCCTTGTATTAATTCTTTACTAATATGCAACCATACCTCATCACCTTCTTGAAATTTATGATCAACTCTATGTTTGTCATGCCTCTCCTTGTACTTGCCTTGTCTCTTTTCAAGTTGTTCTTGAACTTGCTGATGTATGAGCTGAATTATTTCAATGAACATGCGAGCTTTGTCAATGTCCCTATGCCCATCAATGGCAACATCCTTCTCAAGAATGAAGTCTAAAGGTGACTTAGGCAAATACCCAAAACAAGCTTCAAAAGGTGAAGTATTTGTAGAAGAGTGCTTGGCTCAGTTGTAGGCATGCTGAATGTAATGCAAGTGCTCATCCCAAAGCTTGGGATGCTTGATGAAATAACCTCTCAAATGATGTACAATGGTTCTATTCACTACCTCTGTTTGGCCATATTTTTTCGGATGGAAAGCAATACTCTTTTTCAACTTAGTGTCCATCATCTTCCATAAATTGGAAAAAAAATTCCCAACAAATCTAGAATCCCTGTCACTAACAATAGAAGTAGGCAAGCCATAATGAACCCAAACATGTTGAAAATATAAATTAGCAGTTTCTCAGCAGTTATAGATTTCTTACATGGCATAATAATACACATCTTGTTGAATCTATCAACTACTACATAAATATAATCATGCTGCTTTCTAGACATTGGTAGACCTCCAACAAAATCCATAGAAACACTTTCCCATGGTCTAGTAGGTACCGGTAATGGCATATATAAATCAATATTCATATTGCTAGGCTTTCTTGTAGCACATAATGAACAACCTCTAATGAAACATGAAACACTATCTACCATGCGAGGCCAATAAAAATACCTCTGTAAATGTGCCACCATTTTTCTTACCCCGAAATGTCCAGCAATAAGAGAAGAATGAGCTTCTCTGATGACACTTGGTCTCTCTCCCTGTGGTATGCACAACTTGCGCATATGAAACAGAAAATTATTATGCAAGTGATAATCATTCTCCATGAAAGACATGCGTTACATGCCTATGTTTGGAAGAGGACAATCTTGTTGCAACTGTATTCGATGTTGAATCTCCCTTTTAGGAGGCCACCCTGTTGGCTCCTAAAACATCTCATGATGCGCATCAACTACATCATATAAATCTAATTTTAACTTGGGATCACAATTTTCAAATGACTCATAATTCACATCAACCTTAGGCTTAACCATAAGAAGTACAAAACTCTTATTCAAATTCACTAGCCTTTTTACCTATCCAGCATTTACCATCGCTATATTTGTCTTTTTCTGATGTGCTCTAACAATAAAATCCTTGCCATATTTAAATAGATGATACTTGTTCTCATGGCGATGGAAGATAAATTTTCTGTCATATAATTAAGGACTTCCCAAAACAATTCCTGATATATTAAGCGAAACAACATCTAGTTCAACTGTATCAATGAAATGTGCAGTAATTGCAACGCGCAATATGCACATATTTGAAACTTGTAAGTTTGCATCCTTGAAAATCCAACCAAGTGGATATGGCCTTGGATGTGGAATGGTCTCAATTTTTCGCTGCTTGACTAAGTCTTCTGAGATAAGGTTCACTTGTGACCCACTATCAAACAATGTGTCAATTTTTGTATGTTTTGAAATAACTCTCACATGGAACAGTTCAATTCTTTCTTCTTCATTTGGAACTTGTACATGACAGTTTGAAGTACCAGTACTTGGTTTAGTTTCAGTTTCTTTCCCCTTCATATTCTTCAAACCCATGGCTGTAATTTTGGTATCATCACCTGAATCATCACCTAATTCTTGTTGTGTAGTTCTAGTAGCTCCAGTTTTCTTCTTCTCTTTCTTTTTGTTAAACTGAGTTCTTTTTTCAGGATGAAGTTTCCAACAATTTTTCTCTTCATGGCGTTCTCTTGAATAGTGTTTACAAATCACTTTCTCACCCTAATTTTTGACAGATGCATTCTTTTTTCCTTTTCCTTTTGAGGTTTTATCTTTGTTTTTCCCCTTAAAAGTCTTGTTTCTACCCTCATCAAAAGTATGTTTCCCTCTAGCCCCTAAATGCGTGGCTTGGACACAAACCTAATCTAGACTAGTAGGATTGAACATAAGGATAGTATTTCTAAGGTAGATATGTAAACCACCTATATATTTCAGAAAAATGTCTTGACTTTGTAAGTCTACCCCTAATAAGAGTGCTCTTCTCCTAAACTCTTGGGTGTAGTCTTGTACATTTTGTCCCTTAAGTTGTCTGAAATTTTTCCAATTCATGATATCTTTTTGTAAATGAGCTAATGGATAAAAATTTTGTTTAATTCCAGTAATGAAATCATCCCATGATGAAGTGATCTTACCATGTTTTCTAATCTCCTCCTTGGTTTTGGCTTCCCACCAAACAAGTGCTACACCTTCCATTCTCAAAGAAGCTAGATGAATTTCGATGTCGTCATCATGAAGGTTCTGTATCCTCAAGTAAACCTCCAACTGTCTTATCCAATTGTCATGTTTTTCTACATTGAATTCACCATTAAACATAGGCAATTCAAAATTAACATCAAGTTTTAAATATGGACTTTTACCAGTGTTCTTAGACTTGTGGAATTGATTCACTGAAGTGGAGGATGATGATGTAGAGGAAGAGGATGAATATGGGGATGGTGGATAACCATTTCCTCCATGTCCTTTATCTAACTTGTCTTCATTTTTCTTTCCTCCTGAAGATCCCTCTCCTTCCTTGTGAATTTTATAGCATTCTCCTTCAAGCCTTTCATTCGTTTCTTGGTAGAGTATCCTCACCATTTCAGTCATGTCTAGGAATGCCTTTTTGAACACCCTTTCTTCCTCTTTGGGATCAATGTCTTCAGGAATTTCTCCTACTCCTGAAGTCATGCTTATGACTTCTTCTGCTTCTATTGGAGGTGAAATTTAAGGTGGAGATAATGGCTCTCTCGCCCTCGTTGGTTGAGGATTGCTATGAGCTCTCAGCAATTGACCTTCTCCTCTCTTGAGCTTAAGCCTAGTAAGCATCAAAAACCTTGCAAAAAGTCAAATAAACCTTTGAAAAAGAACAATGCAGAGTAAAACTCTATCTCTGATACCAAATTGATATGAATGGATGATATTTTTTATGTTATGCAAAGTATTCAAACTGATATAATAAAGTGTGTTAAAGGTTCTCCATGAATTGCAGGTTAAACAATTAGTTCTGGTTATGTTTATGAGGTTTCTATGTGGGGATTGATTCAATAATTTTACCTGTTAACATTGAACAAAAGAAATGAACAGAAAGTAAACCTCACAAGCACATTACACAACAAATTGTTGATGTATTTAACCCCTCCTGGGCTACATCTACCAGTCCAAGGCTCCCCAATGGCATCCCCTTATTGTATTAATTTGCTCAAATTGGATTTACAAGTGAAAATAAGCCTCAATAGGAAAAAATAACTATAAATTCAGCTTCAGAAGATATGAAATAGCTAGAGATGGCTTTTCATTTACACTAAACAGATAAAGAGATCCCAATACACTGCATTCTCCATGATGGCCCTGATGGCTCTTTCATCTTCCTCGAAGAAAAACTACTGTATATCAGCTTTGTTCGACCTTAAACCTATTCCAAATTACTCAGAATCCTCAAGAGACCCAAAATTGACTATTTTTATACCTTGTTTGGTCGAAAACTGAAGAAGTTATGGAATTTTTTTTTTTTGCCCAGTGTCCCCCAAAATCCTCCTGCAAAACTGGAGGAACTCCAGTTAACAGCACTAAATTGGGGGGATATCCCGAATTATCAAAATGCGCCAAAGCTAGTGGAACCGTTTAGGGTTACATTAAATGCTGGAGTAAAGTGGTCACATGGTGCCTTTCTACCGGAACCGCCAAACTATCTGTTAACCAACCACATTAAATGTAATCGTCTTTATGTGACCACCCTTTGAGCCGAAGGTTACGGTTATTTTCTGCGCGGTTAGAGTTTTCCGCAAGGTTCTAGGGCCTGGTCGTATTGACGATGGGGGCTAGCCCTGAGGGGCTAGCTCAACTTTCTCCCCTTGTTCCAAAATCGACCCGACAATAGGTACATGAATGCCTGAATCGTCTAACAAACTACACAGCTGGGCTGGTCAGGTCGGTCTGCCTGAACTGTCGAGTCGAGGGTTCAAATCCCATACCTTCAATTTTTTTCATATGCCTTTCAACAACCTCAGCTTGGGGTCACGTGGTAGCCTCTGGGTAGGCCACGTGGCATCCACTTATAGGCCTTCCAAAACATTAAAAAAATTAACTTTTTGCCTTATATTTTTTTATAAAAATGGCATAGTCAACTTATGTCTAAAGTCATGTTTCGGATTTTACTGGATGATTTCAAACCTTAATAAATTTTGCATATGACCTTGGTTTTTGAGAACCGTTCACGGTGCCAGAATCATAGCGACGAGACCTTTTCGGTCATTCAGATTGCAACCACTTCTAAGCACTTTAATTTTTGAGCAAATTTCTTAAATTGGACATGGTCTCCTGATCATTAGGCCATCCCAATAAATATAGGATACTTATATACATAACCTCTTCTTCATTATACAAACCATCTGACTGATAAATTACAATAATTACATGATTATTTGTCACATTTCAACAAACTTCACCTTGAAATAAATTTTCCTAATCCCTTTCCCATGCACATTCATCATCTCTTCTGCAATCCAAGAGAAGGAAGACACCATCGAAACTTCTCTACTGTAATTGGCTTTCTAAATATATTTGCACAATTCTCCTATATACGGACCTTCTTGAGAGCTACTTTTCCACCATCGATCACATGTCTCACAAAGTGATACCTTACATCAATTTTCTTGGTCTTATTGTGATAAGCTAGATTTGTAGCCAAAACGAATAGCACTCTGACTGTCACAGAGCACATTCAATTTCTCATGTGTCCTTCCTATCTCATCAAGCATACCTTTTAACTAGATTCCCTCTTTACAGGCACATGAAGCAACTATATATTATGATTCAGTAGTGGACAAAGCAATTGTCTCTTGAAGCTTTGACATCCAACTAATTGCTCCACCTGCAAGAGTAAAAACATAACTTGTAGTAGATATTCTTTTGTCCAAATCACCTGCATAATCAACATCCACATATCTGCACATTGATCCTTCATGGTCATCAAATATGATGAAATGGTCACTTGTTCCTATCAAATACCGAACCACCCATTTCACTGTTGTCCAATATTATTCCCCTCGTTTTCCCATGAACCTACTGACAACTCCAACTGCATGTGAAATCTCAGGTCTTGTAAATACCATCACATACATTAAGTTTCCTACCACATTTTCATATGGTACATGAGACATATATGGCTTTTCTTCAACAATTCTAGGACTCGAAACCGAAGAAAGCCTAAAATGGCAAGCTAATGGAACATTAACAGGTTTCACATTGTTCATATAGAACTTTTCAAGTACTTTCTCCACATAATTTTGTTGTGAAAAATATAGATCACCATTGTTTCTGTCTCTGTGTATCTCCATGCCCAATATGTGTTTTTCTACTCTAAGATCCTTCATATCAAAATTCCTAGAGAGTTGAGCCTTTAACTTATTCATTTCTTCCATGCTTTTACTTGCAATAAGCATATCGTTAACATACAAAACCAAGACAATGAATATGGAATTAAAAATTTTGAAGTATACAGAATGATCATACTCACTTATGATAAAATTGTGGCTCACCATGAAGGAGTCAAAATTATTGTACCATTTCCTGGGCGACAGCCTCGAGCCATACAATGATTTCCTGATCTTGCAAAATAATATTCTGTTGCGACCTTGTACAAAACCTTCTGGTTGTTCCATATATATCTCTTCATCCAAATCACCATGAAAAAAATATGTTTTAACACATAACTATTCTAACTCAAGGTCAATTAATGCAGTTCGTGCTAACACAGTAGAAAGAGAAACAAATTTTACGACTCGTGAAAAAATCTCATGAAAATCAATACCTTCAACCTGATAATACCCTTTTGCAACCAGAATCACCTTATACCTTTCAATACTTCCATCAACTTTATGTTTCAATTTGAAGACCCATTTTCATCCAACAAAATTTCTCCCTTTAGGAAGTTTTACAAGATCCCATGTATTGTTCTTGGCTAAGGAATCCATCTCTTTTTCCATAACGTTTTTCCATTTTTCTTTGTTTGCATCATCCACTGCTTTATGATAACAAGAAGGTTCCCCATATTCAGTAATCAATACAAAATATGAAGCAGAATATGAATACCTTTTGGGTATTCTTCTTTCTCTTTTAGAACTTCTTAGAGTGACGGGTTTATGAATTAGTTCAGGAATTTCTACAGTTTCCTTTCTTTCTTCACCTTTTTCATCAGAAGTCTCTCCTTCCTTTTGACTTTCTGGAAATAATTTAGTCTCCAAATGAATTTTTTGATTTAATTATACATGTTCCTGTTCAAATTTTCCAACATCTAATTTAAGAAGAGAATATTCATCAAATGTTACATCTCTACTAATGACTATCTTCTGTGAAGAAGAATCCCATAACCTATATCCTTTCACTACATAATCATACCCAACAAAGATATAGCATTTTGATTTTGGATCCAACTATGAGAGTTGATTTCTATGAATAATAGCATAGGAATCACAACCAAAAATCCTTAAATGTGAATAATCAGAAGACTGACTCGACCAAACTTCTTGAGGAATTTTACAATTTATGGCAACAGAAGGTGATTTGTTAACTAAATAACAAGGATTAGATGTTTCTTCTGCCCACAACTCCTTTGGTAGGTTATCATTTTTTATTATGCTTCTAGCTCGTTCCATAACAGTTTGATTCATAAGTTCATATAATATTCCCAAATGGGAAATGTAGCAATATAATGCAGAATGATTGAAAAATAACATGGATCATCATTTCTAAAGTAAGAGGCCAATATGGAGACCTTTCATATGTTATTACAACAACAAAATATGTGTAAGAAATTTCCCATGAGATGCATAACAAAAAAAGCAAGTCTCCAATGAAGAAAATCCATCAATATGAGGTGCTACAACCATATATAAAAGTTGGAAAAACCTTACAATGTTATTTTATTGACTTTTCAACAACTGTAGATTACACATCAGATCTAGAGAAAATATATGCCTCAAAATTTAGATCTATATCATCTCCATGCACTATACAAGCTCCTCTATAGAACCCCCTTGGGGTTTTGAGAAAAACACCAAGTACAAGATGTAGATCTGAGATCTAAGACTGCAGATCTAATGAAAATTACTGATCTGGAAAGTGTGGCTGAACTGATATGAAAAATATAATAGCCTCCTCCAATAGATCTCCTAACTGAAGGACATATCCCCAACACTAGAAAATCAACTTTCAAAATGGTGTGCCAAATCACCCTGCAACTCCACTTACAAAAATAACATAGATATGGAAGTAAAATACAATGTAGTGATCAAAATAAGGTTGGCCTGATGCCAAGACATGAAAATAAGCTCCAAAGCCTTCAATACTATCCTCCGAATGAAGTGGAAACGTCCTCCACTGAAAAGAAGCACTGAAATGAACTAGATTTGAAAGATCTAGTCTCCACTTGCTGCAACTTGTAAAAACAACCAAAACCTCAATAGGATCTTCGTTGTAGTTGAAATAAGAAGCTTGTCCCTAAGCCAGATAGTGGACAATGCAATACCAACTCTCCCAAGAGCTACTCAATGGGAAGAGGTGGGATTCTCGATCAGGAACACCAAATTCTAAACAGCATTCAATCTCAGCTAAACAGTAAGAGAAATACATATGTCTAAATAGACTAGATATTTAGAAATATCATATACATCCAAAACCTTCTAATGCTGCCATCCTCTTCCTTTTATAAGTCAAGAAATGAAAACCCTAAACCACATCCAATGATAACACTCATTTCACACAAAGCATCTCCATCTAAAACTGTGTTGTACCTCATTAATGGCCACTCCTCGATGAAATTGCTGTAGATTTGGTCAAGGTTGACCCAGTCAAAGTGATCTAGCCCCTTTCACACAAAGGGTGCTTCAATTAAGTTTCCAATATTTATCTCTTTCATATTTGGCATTGATTTATTCATCATTAAGGAGAAATATGTACCTCCTATTCCCTCTTATTCTTGTAACAAAGAAAAAAACCAAAATTGAATATTCCAATTAGCTCATGACTAATTGGGAATATTATAGTCCTCCCTTCCCAAATGTTTCTTGTCCTCAAGAAACTGACAAGGTGAGTGTTGCAACTCTCCTCCTCCTCCATTGGTGACACCAACTTATGATAAACTTTCTCCATAAGCTAATTGTTCACCAATCCATCCCTCCATGAATTGCCCCTCCAAAGTTCTCATGAGATGTAAACAATCCATCCCATAAGGAGACAATAGTTCAAATTAAATAAACATGGTTTTCCCAATGTTCTCCCTGAAACATGTAGCATAAGGTACATAGAGAATCTCCATCCCATAGGGAACATACATACCTCCCATCCTCCCTCCATACATTCCCATAAAACATATAAGAAAATCATCAATGTATGGGATCAAAATTACATACATACAAACATAAATTTGTGCATATGGAGGTGGTCATAGTCCGACATGTGGAACCAGTGCAGTGCATCTCCTAACTACATCAGATCATGATGTGGTAAGTGGTTTCCCCACCACTTACTTGATTTTAGGTCATCTCACTATGGATGAAAGTGTGAGATATATTTGGTGCCTTATGAATGCACCCATCATGAAATAACATCTCCCTTTGTCCTCCAAGGGAGTGGCCATGTTCATAAATTTTTGTGGTCCAAATTTGGCCATGAATTTTATAAGGTATAGTACTCCTTCTTGGATTTATGGCCTACATATACATGGTGAAATAATGAAACAATAATCAAATGAAACATTATTCACATGAGCATATTCTTCACCAAAATTCATCCTTAAACAAATGGAGTGGTGCATAGATCTATTTCCTCTCTCTAAAAGAGAAAGATATGGCTGAATTAACTCCCTTATGGAGTTATGTTGTTGTCCCAACTCCACATGGTACATGCATATTTGAAAATTCTGATATAGTTCTCCTTCAAAGCCCTTCCAAGTGTAGCTTCTCATGATGATGTTGTAGAATCTCATGGAATATGTGTGGCTGAAAAAGAACTCTTCATAGGCTCTTTTTAGTAACTTCTCCTTGATCTTGGAGGCTCTAGACAATAATATCCTACCATGATAATAGATGACTCCTTATTGGACTAAATATCCCTCTTCATGTAGTTGGTCATCAAGTATCATGCATGTATGAAGATCCTTAGAATAATCCACCAACAACTAGGATTTCCCATATGGATCAATCTCACATAATGAAAACATTGATGATCTATCAATAGAAATTTTCGTCATATGGTTGCTCTCCTCCTTGACATCTTCCATGCCAAAGGTATATGGTGGAAGGTTGGTACTCCCTCCTTGCTGCCCTCCTTGTATATGCACATGCTCCAATAAAGATTGAGGCCTTTGAAAGTTAGTCTCCCATGGGAGGCTATCATCTATCCAATACCTCCTTGATTTAATCAAAGCATGCATGTGTGGCCACCATCTTCTGTCATGTATGGAAGATTTCTCTCTTAGTGCGATCATCTTTTGAGTATCCATATCCAAGGAATGGTCTCCTTGCCCCATGATGGTGTTACCCTCCAAACTTGCAGCATTTCCTCTCAACGCAGTATGAGATGAGAAAGTGGATAATGGTGATACTAGAAGAATATCTCCCTCCTCCTTAAGCTTACCCATGCCTCCCAACGCTGTATTTTTGTCTTCCACAATTTACCTGGATCATCATATCCCTGTAAAGAAGACTTTCCTTGGAAGAAGCAGCCTTTTCTTCTTTTCCCTTTGATGGAAAAAGATGGCTTTTGCTGAAATGTTGCCTTTGCTTTTGGAAAGGCATCTTGAAGGTCTCTGGCCCTTTAAATAGCATCATGTAGGGTAGTGGGCTTGTTAGAATTAACCAACCCAGACTTAACCAACCCATGAAGAGGTTCATCTAACCCATCAATGAACATGTACACCCTTCTTGTTGTAGAAAAATCATGAACCATAACACAAAGTCTTCAAAATTCAGAGATGTATGTTTCTCAATTACCTGATTGTTTCAACTTTTCAAGGCTCATGAATGGTGCTTTAGGATATCTTCTATCAAATCCTTCCACCAGCCTTTTATTGAACTCTGAATAAGTAGTCACATTGGCATGATGCAATGTAGACAAGCCATGAAACCACTAGTCATGTGCTTCACCTTCAAGGTGCAGCACTACAATCTTAATGGCCTCCATCTCTGGAACCTTGTTAAGTAGATGTCCACTTTTTCTACGAAAGATTTGGCAGAACACTTGGATGACCCATAAAAATTTGGTAAAAGAATCTACCCATGCTGTGGTGTCGATCATGATTATGAATGATTCCACCACCTCTATGATGATGCCTTCGTCTTCTATTGTCCTTTATTTGACAAAACTCCTAAAAATTCAAGTGATATTTGAATCTCTTATTTTGAGGCTCATATTATTCAAAATAGTCTGCAAGGGAATCATGCTCTTCAAACCCTTCATTTCCCACAGCCAAAAAGGTAGGCATGGTAGAGCGTTGGGAAACTTATGGTTGATGCAGTGGTTGATCATTCCAGTGGTGAGACATGCGAGAGCCTTCTCCATAATGAAATCCTTTAGGGATTCCATGCATTTTTCCATTATCATCTCCTTGATCTCTATAGCAATGTCTTGCATGTCTCTAAGAAGGATCTGTTAGTCATCCCTAATTTTCATACCTCAAGATAACTAAGCATTATTTCCAGATTTCTAGAAACAAAGTTCATGAGCATTGTGAGTTCTAGAAATATCACATCCTTCATTACCTTTAGGATAATTTTTCCTAGTTTTCCATCATCCTATCTAGCCATCACTAGCCCACCACTCTTGGAAGACCCATCCTGGGTTCAAGCCATATTATTTTACCCCAACTGTCACTCATTTTTCACCATGTCTTTCCTTTTGGCCCAAAATCCTCTGTTTTTCTTATCTACAAGATTTCCTACTACTTATCAAACCTACTAATCCAATAGTCTTGATGACTCTTCCATAATATTCCCAGACACTGATTGTTTCTACAAACCCTCTAGATAATCAAAATGCTGGATCCTAGGCATTCAAACACACTAAGCTTATCATAGGTCCCATCTTACACTTGGTAATCCTTAAAAGTCTAAATGCCTATCCCAAATCCAAATCCAAAGGTCCCTATTAGGTCACCAAAGTTTTCATTGAGTTATAGGATGGATTTGGTGCCCAGCAAGTCATGCCTTCCTGCATAAAGAGGATTTCACTCAAAGGGGCCCACTTGGCTCAGAGTACAGACATTGCAAGGGACAGCTACCCTTGCTCACATATTGTTTTTTTTTCCAATATGACCTTCAACAAGCAGAGGAGGCAAAGTAATAGGGCATAATCATCACCAAGAAGCAGACCCAAATAAGACAAAAATAACAAGCATATAGGTAAAGGAGTATCAGAGCTTGCTTTGGAGTATTAACCAAACATTGATGACAAGAGTAGAAGCCTCCTCCTAAAGGTTTTTTTCCCAAAATATCACTGCTTCTCCTGCACTAGGAGAAGAAATACAAAGAGTATCAGGTTAAAGAAGACCATTTTTTGCTAGATGATAGAAAAACAGAGTTTTTTAAGGCAAAAGGTCAGATTATGAGTTATTTTCAAAGAAAGGAAAAATGTGACCTCGATTTATGCATCTCAAATGATAGGCTCCCAAAAAAGGGCCTCCATGCCAAAACAATATTGCTCCCCAAAAGATTGGCAAAATCAGGAATAAACATGTTTTCCAAGAAACATTTAAAAAAGGGTGTTCACAGCAGAATTACACATTAAAAGATAAGAAACCTAAACCTTTCAAAAGTGGGTTTGGGCTTCTTAATTTTTTTCAAAACAAGTATAAAGGCCAAATGAACCTTCCCCATGCATAATTTGTGCTTTACCAAGGAGAAAAAGCCATTGAGAGGAAAGATCTTGAGTTTTCGGGCAAACTGTAAAAATTTGATAGGTGTTATACACTGAGCATGGCGCTACGCCCTTGGACTCTAATGCTACGCACAGAGGTGAGGCAGGCAATGTGAAATTACACTGCACTATGCGCTCATGGGGTGGCGCTACATGCTTGGGTTGGCGCTACGCGCAGGCACAGGAGCGACCACCGGAGCTTGTTTTTCACGCCCAGCGCTATGCCCAGACGGCCCGACCAGCCTGACGCTACGCGCAGGTTCTATGCGTTGGCACTGCGCCTCTAGCAACACTTCATAAAATTGTGCCAAAGGTTTCAAGAGAGATTTTTTGCCTCCACAAACCCTCTGCCAGTTGAAACAAGGTTAGTCAACCTTTCTTTCCTTCTCCCATATTGAATATCAAAGAGGTCATCCGTGATTAGAGATTAACCAAAACCATAGATTATGCACAAAAAAATTGTCATTATATTTGAACTAGGGTTATAAGAAAGATTGGTTTTCATACAAAGAGAAGACTGAGTTGCATAAACCTGACTTCTTCCAACAAGTCCAAGTTTTGAAAGATGTCCTCACCCTAGCTTCCCTCTTTGCAAAAGTTTGACCTACATCACTTATTTTGCTCCAAATACCCTAAAGGAAGCTCAAGGTTCCTTCTGCTGTTTGGACTATCCATCATGTCAGAAAGTGATAGTCACACTAGTGGTGATTAGAGTCATACTCCCACCAAGCCTAGACATCCTGGAGGAAGAGCCAAAAGGTTTGAGCTCCTAGACACCACTCAAATTACTTCCTCTCTTATGATCCTCTCATACTTCTAGGATGTAGGATGCTACCATTTTTGTGAGAAGGTCAAGCAAGTTTAAAACCATCCAGACTTGACCAGGTTGTTTTCTTATAGCCTACAAAACCACCAAGTTAATCTAGCAGAGGTCCAATTTGAGCTTTCATTTAAAATCATTTCCAAAGCAACCAATATACCAGATGTTGGTGAGCTTTGGTTCAAATGAAAGAAATTGGATTTGAGTTATTATGGGCCTTATTTCAAACCCAGTTGTCAACAAGATTGCAAGGCTATTTTTCCTTTTCCTTATCTACTGGAAAGGTATGCAGCCTTAATGAGGCAAATTATCAGTTTCTTCACATGTGAGGGAAGGTATTCCCAGCTCTATTCATATCATATCAGATTGTTGATGCATTTCACCAAAGTCAAAATGATGAACCTGCGTTATTTCCTTTTCCGAAGTATTGATAAAATGGCCTCTACTATCAAGAGGAAAATCTAGGACTACCAAATGCCTAGCCTCTTTTATCACTCCCTGATCAAGATGACTGTCCTATACCAGCTAGAGAAACAAGGTATATCTTGGGTGACCTTCATCTCACATGATGTTTTTTCAGACCCCCGGGCGTTCATCCAGCATAGCTTTCCTTCCACTTCACAACCATCCACCTCCACAAAACCATCATCTTCCCACGTGCCTTCTCCACAAAGAATTTCACCTATTACTTCCTCCCCTGATTTACCAAGTGAAGAGACTGACAGTAGCCCTAGTGAAGGGAAAATAGGACGTAACAGTGATGAAGAAGATGACACAGATAGTGATGATGAAGGAGAGGACAATGAAGAAGAAGTTGACAGAGAGGAAGATGACAAAGAAGAAAATGAGGAAGAGGAAAGTGGCCAAGAAGAAAGAAGCAATGGCCAAGGGTAGCAAGATGATGAAGATGACAAAGAAGAAAATGAAGAAGAGGAAGGTGGCCAAGAAGAAAGCAGCAATGACCAAGGGAAGCAAGATGATCAAGAGGATAGTGAAGAAGAGAATTAAGAAGAGGAAAGTGGGCAAGAAGAAAACAACAATGACCAAGGACAACAAGACAATGAGGAAGAATAAAGTGGCTAAGAAGAAAGAAGCAATGGCCAAGGGCAGGAAAACAGTGAAAAAGAAAGCAAAGATAAAACAAGTGATGATAGTCACAAAGATTAAAACAATGAACATGATGATGAAGAGGACAATGAAAATGAAGATGAAGAGGAATATGACAATGAGGAAGAAGAGGAAAACAATGAAGAAAAAGAACAGCCAGATAAGGAAGGCAGCTATCTAAGTGCCCAAAACAATCCAAGAAGGAGTCATGAGAGTCATGACAGCTGTCATGACTGTCTTGACAAAAATCAGTCCATAGAAGACATATAAAAATCAGAGCATAGTGAGGGACAAACTGATGCCAACATTGCCTTTGATACTCCCATGATTTCCCCTCTCTGATGCACTTATCATAGAGGGAAAAGGAGTGTGTTTGCTACCTCTAAAAGGAAAAGGGCCACCTCCTCACCAAATATATAAACATCGGACAAAGGCAAAGAAAAAATGAAGAGTGTTGAGCTGAAGGCACTAGTCAGGAGGAGTAAAAGGATTAAAAAGGTTTCTCAAGGCCCTCTCTTTGTTGATCTAGATAGTGACAATGAAGACCAAGGGATAAACACAAAATTACTCATCCTAGAAAAAGATGCCCAGCTTCGAGAATGGGAAGAGGACTTTGAAAGAGCACAAAGGGCCATCCATTATTACAAGCAGGAGCACAAAAATTTCAAAGAGGTCAAGAGGGGCTTTTCCTTACAAAAGAAAATGGTCAAACACTATGCAAGGAAGAGCATGATTTCCAATGATAAATTGAGGCAAGCCCTCCTAGAGCTAGAAGAGCTAAAGAGGAAAAAAATTAATGACAGCCCCGGTAACTTTGCTGATTCTTCTCAACAGGTGTCTAGAACCCCTTGAGGGGTCTACCCACTAATTCTGAAGAAAATCCGGACACTTTTTGTTTTTTCCAAATTTGGGCTCCTATAAGCGCAACACCCTAGGCGCTACGCTTTTGTTTGGGGAATCCTCAGCTACTAAATTTTATATTTTTGGGTTTTTCATGTCTTCAGAAGTCTCCACAAAATTTTTTATATCATTTGGAGCACTTTTTCCCCCTCAAAATGTCAAAAACACCTCAAAAATGACCTTTCTGCCTCCTTTTTAGGCTTGGCGTTGCACGTAGAGCAATCTTGGGAGATTTTATTTTTGAGCAGGTAAATGGAATCCATTCAGCACAACTCAAGTATTTCTAGAAATTATACTCTCCAATATTTCTAGCGAGCCATCAGGGGCCCGAATCCGAAGCTGGGAAGGGGTCCAAAACTCAGCTGCAACAAACCCCAAATTTTGCTAATATGAAGCTATGCACAAAGACAGCTTTTTGCCAAAAAGTCAACAAAAGACAAAAAATAATGGAAAATTAGTTTTTTAATGTTTTCTTGGATAAAACACTCCTAATTTGTTTAGGGAGTTACTTTTTGGTGTGTTTCATTTATTTCCTTATCTCTTATGTGTCTTGGGCCTTGCATGGTCATTAAGCACATTTATGACATTTATGGCTGAATTAGGGTTTCTTGAAGCCTCTTAGGGTTTCCACTTCCTCATTTGCTCCATAAATAGAGCATGAGGCTCTTGTATGTTTTTTTGGATTTTGATGACTTATGCTGGAGTAATACATAGCCCTTTGAAGCCTTTGATGAGAAATTGATGTCTTGGAGCTCATGCTTGATCTGATTTGCTTGTGGATGGAGAAGGATTGTTTGCAAGATCCATAGGCCTGGTTGATGGTGTAGTTTTCTCTTGTTTATGTTTCCTAGTTTTCCATTATGTTTTCCATCTTGCTATGCTGCAGTAGGACAAAAATTTTAGAATAAGATATGCTTGCTAATGGCACCTTAGATCTCTTTGTTTCCTTCACTTCCTTAATGTTTTCTTCTACTAAGATATGTTAGGGAATTCATTTCTTGCTCTCTAAGAAGTTCTTAGTTTGTAAATTTCTTGAATGATTTAGATCAGTTAGTATCAATTATGATTTATGGTTAGCCCTACATATTGTTTCCACTGAAATACTCTATTCTTGGAATCATCTTTTGAAGTAGCTTTGCCTAGGGTTTGTCAAAGAAGTCTGTCTTAACCATGCTCTTTGCCTTCACTTAGCTGAATTTGTTTCAAGGAACCTTCATAGTTGTAACTATGGATGTTAGGGTTTTATCTCTTTCTATGGTTATAGTTATTTGTGCATCTTAAATGTTTTTTTGCTCTGGATGATAAAATATTTGAAAGATTAGACAAGTTTTCTCCTTTATATGTTTTATCTTATTGTTGTCTTAGTTGATTATCTATTTTCAGTTTGAAATCAACTGGATTAGGCTTTTCTTATGCTTTTGATTCTCTTGCTGCACTTATAAATCTTCTAACTCTCTCGATTCACAACGCACATAAGGATTCAGTTTCCTGCCTTTATTAGCTTTTTTCTTAAACTTAATGTCCATCTCATAATACTTCACAAACCCTAAAAGATCCACCAACCAAGTAAATTTTCCCTGCAAATGCTCTTCACTCCATTTATGAACTTATCTGGACCTTGTTAGACTCCATTGCCCAATGACTTGACAATATTCCATGTTTCCTATCTAAAATCTATCTGAGCTTCATACCCAACCAAAAATAATCAAAATACCTTGCACTTAACATCTAGCCTAAAATCAACCTAATAAACAAACAATTTCACATCTCTGCACCTACTAAAGAGATCCCTCTCCGAATCCAGGAAGGCTAGGTCCTAGGATTCCAAAGCGTGGTTTGATGTTACCATGTACCTTTGTATCTCAATCAATCTAGCAAATTACGGGGAGCTAACATAATGGTGATCACGGTGGGACTGAGTTCATAGTAGCCTAACAAACTCTTGTAGACTCATATCCATCCCCAGTTTGAGTTAAAAACCAACCTATAGCCAGAGTAGAAAATGATTACTTCACCATCCTGGAAATATGATGATTTAGCTAGGGAATACTCATTTACCTTGAGGCCACATAAAGAAACTAAAAACCCAAAAAATACTCCCTAGATTGATTTTTTATCAAGAATTTGGTGGTGGACGATTGTATACATATCCTCAAAATTTCAAAAAAATCCACCTGGCGACTCCGGTAAGCCTCCAATAGGCCTTCCTCATCCCACTAGTCCCATAAGTTGTTCTAGGATTGTGTCAAATCAGTCCAAAACAGTTTTCAGGCCTAGTTGTACCTTGTGTGAATAGAGAGATCTGGCTTCATGAAGGATCTATACCATATCACACCCAGACCCAAATCCTCCTACCGTAGTTGACAACCCATAAAATATTTTGTGGAAAAATCCTAAAGCTGGAAACTCACCCACTTTTAGGACCATCCATAGAGCAAGTTCTCCACCAGAACATCTTACAGTTTCACAACATCCTTAGTTTGATTTACACCATACCAAGAACATATTCAGGACCAAATCAAAAATTAGGGTTGACCAAGCTGACTTTGAGCCCATATATTTGCAACGAAGCTCTGGTAGAGAAGCTTCTCCTTCCACTCCACCTGATTTTCAGCTTCTCCATCACCTCAGCCCTTTTCATCTCAAATCTACTTAGAATCAGTCTTTCGATCCAAGTACCTGAGCTACACCAATCCATACCATCATTGTGCAAACCTCCTTATTCCATCCTCCTCCACCTCTCACAAATCCTCCCCTTGTAAATCAACCCTTGTTTCCTTTCCCTCCCATCATGGTAGCCTAGTATGCTCCACTAGCTTTACAACAACCACTATTACCTCTGCCAAATGACTATCAGTCCAAAATCCTTCACTTCTTAGGGACTAAATCCATCACTACTCAAAAACATGTAGATAGAATTAATGATGCTTTTGACTATATGGAGATAGAAGAAGAAACCATAAAAATGAGGATTTTTGCTCAGAGCCTAGGGGGAGAACCCAAGAAATGGTTTAAAAACTTACCTCCCAATAGCATTCAGGATCTCCCTACTCTATACCAAACCTTTGTGAAGAAATGGAAAATCAAGAAGAACCCTCTCCAAATTCTGTCCGAGTATAACAATCTTAAGAGAAATCCGGGAGGAAGTGTTCATGACTACTCCACTAGATTTAACAGTGTTTACAATGCTCTCCCACCTCACATAAAACCTCCACAAGGCTTGGCCTTGGTGAAATATCCTGAAGGCTTTCATGATGATATGGCCTATCAACAAAGGGAGAGAGATTACCTACTCTAGAAGACATGCAAAAGGGGGTTGTGAGTGTGGAGGCCAATTTGATTGAGAGAAGGGCTAGGGCAAGATCAGAAAAAAGGGTGACTTATAGAAATGACACAACACCTACACTCTCCTCTTCTGACACCAAACATGACTTCATAGTTAGAACAATGGAGAGGATGATGGAAAAATTCAGTTTGAATGAGAGAACACCTCCTAGGGAAAATCAAGCCAATCTTCAAAACAAGAATAAAAATCAAAATTCTAGAAGGGACCCTCCTCTAGTCAGACAAAGAGAGAGTGACCAAAAAATCAGACCCTCGTTCCAAGAAAACTATCTAGATTAAGAAGAAAGAGAGCCTGATCAGTTGGAAGAAGACCATGTAAATGTCATAGGTTCAGATGATGAGGATAACACATTCCTTACCGAAGAGCAACAAAGGATGTTTTCCTCAAAACCTCATCAAAAATCATACGAAGATTTTGAAGACTATAAATTAGGATTTGAGAATGCCATAATGGAAGTCCATAGGTAGTATGACCTTAGGAGTAAAAAGAATCAAGATATTCCTAAAACCAATCAGCCAAACACTGTTGTAATAGAAACCTCTAAATCAATCCCTAAAAAGACAGTAGAAAATAAAAATACTGTGGCTAAGAAAAATGAACCAAACATACCGAATACTAGTCAACCTAACAAAGATTCAAACTGCCCTAGTACTTCAACTAGTGGCCCTGAAAAAATCCTGCTTTCAAAACCATTAAATCAAAATCAGCAAATTAAAAATGTAGAAAAGTTCATGGCTGATAAAACTGATGTAAATGCAATAAAGACACCTACACCTTTCAGTTTTGAGGGGGATATTCCCAAGATCAAGATAACCATACCCCTCACTGAGCTGGTAACCCAAGAGGTATATAGATCCCAGATTTTCAAAGTTTTAAATATAGGGAGTGATACTGATACTTCAAACTTAACTGATGATAAACCAGAATTTTTGTTTGGTCCTGAAGTAGAGGGAAACTATCAAGAAGGAGTTGTCCCTCCTTTCTATGTGAGTCTGAACATACATGATAAAATTCTACATAATGCTATGTTAGACTCCGGTGCCTCACACAACCTCATGCCAAAAGTTGTGATGGAGAGATTGGGCTTAGAGATCACAAAACCCTACAAATATTTGTACTCTTTCGATTCTAGTAGGGTCAAGTGTCTGGGCCTTATCAAGGATTTGTGTTTCAATCTGGCACAAATCCTTCCTAAAAGTCTAGTCATGGATATAGTTGTGGTTGACATCCCCCCAAAATATGGCATGCTTTTATCTAGATCATGGGGGGCCAAACTCCAGGGAAGCTTTCAAATGGACATGACTTATGCCACCATCCCAGTGTTCAATCAAACAAGGAGATTATACCGGGAATCCCACATAAAATACATGATGAGCAGTGTAGATAGGCCAAATAACACACTGGTTTATTCCATTCACTCAGACCTTGACTCCTTCATCCTATACAATGAAAATGACATAGATGAACAAATAGATGACAAGGAGAAAGGACTAAGCCCCTCAGAACAACCAAGCCTGTCCTCTGACCAAGAAAATGACACTCCAAATCTTAACAGCCCCAAAGTGCAGAATGTTGACAAAACTGAAATTGAAACCCTTTGGCATATAAGCTTTGATGGTTCCTATGGTAAGGCTGGTTCAGGAGTAGGGGTTTGGTTCCACAACACAAATAAAGGCCATTCCTATAGGCTAGATTTCCAATGCACCAACAACGTTGCAGAATATGAGGCTCTCCTTATTGGTTTACACCTACTCAAAGACCTCAAAGCTAAGAAAATATTGGTTCAAGGAGATTTAGAACTGATCATAAATCAAATTAAGGGAGAGTATTCAGCCAAGAACCCTAGGTTAAGGGAATATAGAAATGCTGCCCTAGACCTTCTCAAAACCTTCAAGAAATATGAGCTCACTTTCATCCCTAGGGCCCAAAACTGCCTTGCCAATGAGCTTTCCTTTGCTGCCAACAATTTCTCTTTACCTTATGAAGAGAACCAATGCCTCATCAAAATAAAGAACAGACCTACTGTACTGGACAACCTAAAACATTAGCAAGTGTTTGACAATGATGACCAAATAGATGATTTTCTGCAATCCAGAAATGACTTTGCAAGTATAAAACAGAGTTTGAGATTTGAAAGAAATACTTCTGCTGAAAAAGAAACTCCCACAACAGAGTTGCCCTTTGATGATGATATAAAACACCTTCAAAACTCTTGTGTTGCAGAATTATTTGATAAATCTGATAAAAAAGAATTTGAAATTTTGAAGTACAAAAATGACACCATGCCAAGAGGCCTTACACCACTAGAAGAGTTGTTTCATTTTAATGATGTAGCTAAAAAACCCAAGATGGAATCCACTTAAACAAATGTATAAGACCGTAACATTGGAGAGATGAAAGAGCCCAAAATGATCAAGCTGTCCAAAACTCTCCCACCTCTCACAAAATGGAAATACATTGAGCTTTTTAGAGAATTTAAAGATGTGTTTGCTTGGGGGTATGAAGACTTGAAATCCTATGACACCAAAATCATTCAACATAAAATTCCTCTCAAAGAAAATCAGAAACCATTTAAACAAAAGTTGAGAAGAATAAACCCCCTTTTGTTAACCTCAGTTGAGAAATAAATAAAAAATATGTACGATGCCGAGATCATAGTCCCGGTCTGATACTCAGAATTGGTTTCCAACCTTGTGTCAGTTAGGAAGAAGACCAGTGTAATTAGGCTTTGTATTGACTTTAGAAATTTGAACAAAGCCTCCTTAAAATACAATTACCCTTTGCCTAAAATGGATGACATACTCCAAAAGGTAGTTTGCTCACAAAGAATTTCACTACTGGATGGGTTGTCAGGTTACAACTAAGTTCTAGTATTTCCAAATGACCAACTTAAAACTTCTTTCACTACACCTTGGGGTACATTCATGTATGTTAAAATTCCATTTGGTTTAATGAATGCAGGGGCTACTTTCCAAAGGGCAATGTAAATAGATTTTGTGGAAGACATAGGTTACTTCATAGTCATATACCTTGATGACATAACTGTCTACTCTAAGACTGATGAGGAGCACTTAGTCCACTTGAGAAAAGTCTTCAAAAAATGTAGAAAGTATGACCTGTCCCTCAATCCTAAGAAAACTTTGTTTGGCCTTTAGGAAAGGAAAAATATTGGGTCACATCATCTCTGAGGAGGGAATCAAGATAGATCCCAAAAGAATAGAAGGCATTTTACAAATTAGCCACCCTAGAAACATTAAAGAGCTGCAATATTTCATTGGAAAGATTAACTTCCTAAGAAGATCCATCCCTAACCTTATTGAGCTCCTAATAAATATCACCAATATGTTGAAAAATTAAGTGGGAGTGAAGTGAAATATGGAAGCAAAACAATCTTTTGAGCTAGTAAAACAAGCACTCACGCAAACACCGGTCTTAATCAGCCCTGACTTCACCAAGGACTTTTACATTTTCTCCTTTCCCTATGAACATACTGTGGCAGTAGTATTGTTGCAAAAGAACATCATAGGACAAGAGCAGCCCATAGCTTTCTTCAGCAAAGCCTTAAGGGATGCTCCTATGAAATATAACATTATGGAGAAACAAGCCTTTGCCTTAATCAAAGCTTTGATGGATTTTAGAGTTTATATTTTGCATTCACATATCATAGCCTTTGTCCCAAGCACGGTTGTCAAAGATATACTTAATCAAGACCCTGACGGTAAAAGGGGCAAGTGGATTGCTACCATTTTAGAATATGATTTGGAAATCAGACCCACTATATTGATTAAGGGACAAGGACTTGCAAAACTTATGTCTGACTCAAATTTCCAAGCTCTAGACATGAATATGGTTGGCATGTTAGAAGAAACTCAAGAAAGTACAACACCATATATTGAAGAAATGTTTCTAAATTCACCTTGGTATGTTGATATTATTTATGTGCTTCTTTATCTCAATGCTCCCCCTTCTTTGTCAAAAACTAAAGAAAGATTCTTAAAACAGAAAACATTAAATTTCTTCATTTTAGATGGAGTATTGTACTGGAAGAATTTTTTTGGTTTACTTCTTAAATTTTTGCTTGAAGATGATGCAGAGAAAATCATGCATGAATTACATGAAGGAGAATGTGGGGGTCACCTCTATTGGAAGACCACATCCAACAAGATCCTTAGAGCTGGCTACTATTGGCCCACCTTATTTTTTGATACTCACAAACTAGTCACAACTTGCCATAAATGCCAAATCTTTGATGGCAAAAGAAAGCTCCTATATTTACCCTTGCACCCCATTAGTGTTGAAGCCCCTTTTCAGCAGTGGGGTTTGGACTTCATAGGAGAGATCCATCCTACTTCATCTACCCAACATAAATGGCTCCTCATTGCCACCGAATATTTCACCAAATGGATAGAAGCCATCCCTTATAGAAATGCCACTGATTCAGTTATCATCAAATTCCTTGAAACCAACATCCTATCCATGTTTGGTTGTCTTAAGAAGATCATCACCGATAATGCTGCTCCCTTTACATCTAAGAAAATGGTGGACTTTTGCTACAAATATCACATCACCCTCAGTCATTCCATTGCTTATTACCCACAAGGGAATGGACTAGCTGAGTTCTCCAACAAGAGCTTGGTAAACATCGTTAAGAAGCTCTTAGAACAAAATAAAAAATCATGGCATATGAAACTAGTGCATGCACTATGGGCTGATAGACTAACCACCAAGAAATCTATTGGTATGTCTCCCTATCAACTAGTGTATGGCATGGATGTAGTATTTCCCACCTCTTTAGGAGTCCCAGTCATGAAGCTTCTTCAAGAGGTTCAATCAGAAGAAAATGACATGCAGAGGAGGTTGAACCAAACCATTCATTTTCAGCAATCAAGAGAAGAAGTTTACAAGAGGACCCAAGCTATCCAGGACAAAATCAAGAAAATATTTGATAGAAGAACCAAAGAAAATGATTTCTAGATTGGAGACAAGGTTCTAAAATGGAATTCAAGAAGGGAGGACAAGGGAAAACATGGTAAGTTTGAAAATCTGTGGAAAGGTCCCTATATCATTGATTCGGTGAGAGGCAATAATGCTTTCTTTTTTAAGGAACTTGATGGAACTGCAATGTTTGGAAGTCCTGTAAATGGGAGGATGCTTAAACATTACTTTTGTCAAGAACCTTAGTTTAAAACTTTCTAATTCCTTGTACATACCATTGTTTGATGAAAGGATATAAAGACAAAAACCTTAAAAACAGAAAAGAGAAAAAGAGGGCAGGAATGAAAAGATAGGTACAACCCCATACCAAAAAATGAATGTTGCTGAAAGTGTGCAAGTATAAATGCCACTACTAGTCTTTGAAAAACAAGTCTTGTTCATTCATCTAGCCTAATCATGGCTGAACATATTTTCAATTTATTGTTGTTAAGTTAGTGAAAAAGATGCTTATCAAATCATGTAAACTTGACTTGTCAAAAGAGAATAGATTAGGAATGAAAAGATACTGGTTCCCCATGCTCAAAACAGAACCAAAAAGGAAGATGAGGATGCATAACAAATGATAAATCATAGCCCTTATCTTTCTGTTTTACTTTCATGCAAAATAATGTTTGTGTTCAGCTTGTTCTTATGCCACAACTCATGGTAAGTCAGATTGCCTAATTCTGATTTGAACCATGCTTTCAATTTCATGTTTATAGCTTAGAGAATGAAGTTTTTCAAAAAGATTAATCTTGACAAATAAGTAGACTAGGTAGAGAATAAAAGAGTTCATTAGCCTAATCTGAACTCTTGGAAGAGATAAGGGTACAATTAGATAGTTTGTTTTGGTTTTCAAAAAATAAAAACGTCAAGGGTTTGCCAGTTCAAATGCACCCAAGGAAGAAAAATGTTAGGCAAGTAGGTTGGGTAGGTAGATATGATGTTGATGTTTATCATGTTTTTTAATATTACGAAGATCACAGCTTTAAGCAAGCATCAGTAGGGGAAAGAGGTAAAAATATGCCCAATGGATGAGGCACTAGTCTTCAAAAACCAGGAGATCTGAAAGTTCTGGACACCTCCTGAAAGGGAGCTGCCCTCCCCAAGTGGAGCCACTATTAGTCATCCCTAATTTTCATACCTCAAGATGACTAAGCATTGTTTCCAGATTCTAAAAACAAAGTTCATGAGCATTGTGATTTCTAGAAATCCCACAGCCTTCATTACCCTTAGGATAATTTTTCCTATTTTTCCATCATCCTATATAGCCTTCACTAGCCCACTACTCCTGGAAGACCCATCCTGGGTTCAAGCCATATTGTTTTACCCCAACTGTCACTCATTTTTCACCATGTCTTGCCTTTTGGCCCAAAATCCTCTGTTTTTCTTATCTACAAGATTTCCTACTACTGATCAAACCTTAATCCAATAGTCTTGATGACTCTTCCATAATATTCCCAGGCACTGATTGTTTCTACAAAACCTATAGATAATCAAAATGTTGGATCCTAGGTCTTCAAACAAACTAAGCTTATTACAGGTCCCATCTTACACTTTGTAATCCTTAAAAGTCTAAATTCCTATCCAAAATCCAAATCCAAAGGTCCCCATTAGGTCACCAAAGGTTTCACTTAGTTATAGGATGGATTTGGTGCCCAGCAAGTCATGCCTTCATGCATAAAGAGGATTTCACTCAATGGGCCCCCCTTGGCTCAGAGTACAAACATTGCAAGGGACAATTGCCCTTGTTCACATATTTTTTTTTTTTCCAAGATGACCTTCAGCAACTAGAGGAGGAAAAGTAATAGGGCATAATCATCACCAAGAAGTAGACCCAAACAATGTTGGAAATGTTTTCATTGATGGCAAAGGAGATGGAAAAGGAGGAACACCTGAGGCAGCAACAAGGAAAAGAGAGCAGCATAACAACAAGATGTAGAGAGGGTCGAGCAGCAGAGACAGGGTCATTTAAAGAAGCAGAGGTAGCAAAAGGAGAATTAAGGAGTAGCATTATTCAAGGAGCAGATGAAACAAAGAGAGAAGAAAAGTAGTAGAGAGGTAGAGGCAGCAAACAAGTAGCAGAGGCAGCAAAGAAACGAACAAAGGAAGCAAAGGAGACAGGCAGAAGAGAATTTTGAAATGTAACAGTCAAACAGCAGAATGGAAGCAACGACAGAGACAGAGAAAGAAGCACAGCTAAGGCAGAGGCAGAGGCAGTGAATATAGAGGCAGAGCCGTTATCATAACAGTTGAGGCAGAGGTCGAGCAGCAGAGGTACAGCGAAAGCAGAGGCAGAAGGAGTGAAGGCAGAAGCAGAAAGGAAACGGCAGAAGCAGAGGCAGAGGTAGAGCCATTATCACAGAAAGGCACAAGCAGAGGTAGAGCCGTTATTCTGAGAATCACTACCCCAGCTGGTAGATACACTAAACATAAATTCCAGGAACCGTAACCTAGGTGGAGGGTACATAAACACAATTCCGGGAATCGTAACCCAGGCGGAAGGATACATAATATTCCGTGAATCTTAACCCAAGCGGCAAAGTATATATATAAATCTTATTCCGAGAATCATTACCCAAGACGAAGGATATATATATATAATTCCAAAAATCGTGACCCAAGCCGGAGGATATATATATAAACCTTATTTCGAGAACCATTACCGGACGGAGGGATATATATATATATATATATATATATATATATATATATATATTTATATATATATATATATATATGTATAAGGTTCTGCGCAAGATTAAACGACTAAAGGTCCCATTGCTCTATTTTTAAAACAAACAAAGTAATATAAGGTGGGACCTTTATGAATCGCATTGGAAAATATAAGGGCAACGGAACAGGTTAACAATAAGTTACGATTGTGATTGAATTTCTGGACCAGATGGGTCTATAAATCATGATTAATATATGTTTGAGTTCCGGCATAACAGTGTTACATCGCATCGGAGAAAAGTGTGGCAGTGAAGAATGACAATAGAAGTTGCGATTGCGATTGAAGTTCTGGACCCGATATGGTTTAAAAAACAATTTATATATGTTTAAGTTCCAGAGATTTGATAGCTAGTGGGACCCTCACCCAATTGCATCGGAGCATCGGAGCATAAGTATATCGGAACATGCAACTAAAATTTTCGATTGCGATTGAAGCCCGGACCCAATGGGCGTATAAACTGTGATTAATATGTATTTGAATTCCGGCCTAATCGCATCGGAGCATCGGAGTATAGGAATATCGAAACTTGCAATTAAAAGTTACGATTGTGATTAATCGCAATCGGAGTAATCGCATCGCATCATATCAGAGTAATCTCAATCAGAGCAGGACGTTGGAACAAGCCAACATAGTGGAACAGGTTAATAAAGCTTGCGATTGCAATCAATCGCAAACGGAAAACTCTGAAGAAGGCTCATTGCATCAGAGCATAAGAAACTTTCGGATGGTGGGCCCGGAAGGGCATTTTATTTATTAAAGGGTCTTATACAATGAAATCTGGCAACTAAGACAAAGGAAAGAGTTAAATGCAAATGTTTATTAACAGGGAGTTTATGCATATGGTAATATATATATATATATATATATATATATATATATATATTGTGAATAAGCTGAACCTCGCATGAAAAGGATTGTGTATTGGCGTATATTCAAATTGAATGGGTCGGAATGATATGTTAGCTTATTAATATGTTCTAACCTTGGGATTTTCATAAAAAGGTTAAGCCACATAAATCTTCTGCTTATAAATTTATATGAGTACGTTGAAAGATAAGAAAATATAGGTGGTTGCGTCCACTTTCAGGCATAGTGGAGATTGCTGCCTTATGACCATTTAGAGAGTTCTAATTTATATCTCAAATTTAAAATTTTAAGGAAGCCAGATATATCATTGAAATTGCCAGACTCTGATTTTATTTGGGGTATTTAATTAAATTGCCAGCACAAAAAATGGAATGTTGAACTACCCAGATTTTGGAAATAACTTGGATCAAATTTTGGAAAGGCATTTTTTTATATGCACAGGACCTTGAGAGTTATTGGGAACTAAACTGGTAAAACTGTTACATATTCAGCAGATTCAAAATTGCAGTGAATAGGTGTTGACAGGAATATGCACAGGAATTAATTTGACAGGTGAACAAGCAACGAAAACTGGAAAATATGTAGAAGACAGTGAGCAGAAGAAGGCAGAACAGTTACCTGACAGCTGTAGAAAAGACAAAGTCAACAAAACCAAAAGCCAAAAATGGGCTGAGTAAAATTTGTCTTGATGTAACTAAAAATTATGAAAGTAAATGTTGTAATTGATTTTTATTGTTTGTGATGCATTGGCAAGTCTTCGGAAGAGAACAAAATTCCCACTGTAATTTTAAAGTTAGTACCTACAGTTATTTTTTTGAGTAAGCTGAAAAGAAATGAGAAGGCAAGGAAAAGAGACATGGCTGTCCATCTTGACCTTAAATAGAATACAACAGTCATGAAGCTATTTTTGTATGCAAACAGTGGTAACATCTAAGGGGAGAAGGTCAATAAAATAGAGTGAGAGAAGAAGAGAGTGTGCAGAATTGAAGAGAGTTACAAAAATAAGAAAACCTAACAGGGTGAGAGAGAGTGAGCATAGAGAATGTTGAGTATGGAATTGAGGCAGAGAAGAGAAGAAGAAGGAGGAGCAGAAAAAGATGTTGTGAAAAGTTAGAGAATGCATAAATGAAGCAGTGAGGCAGAGAAGAATGAGGAGCCGAGAAGAGAAGGAGGAGCTGATAGTGAATCTGAGAAGATGCAGAAATGATATAAGGCAGATATGAAGACTGATGCACAGTAGTGAAGAAGATACAGAACAGAGCTGATATCCAAGGTAAATCAGCAAGTGTTTTCCTTTTGAAAAAGTAAGGAAGTTGGAGCTTCCCTATCAAGTTGTAGCTTGATAGATGTCAATTGTAGCTGACTGAGGTTGGAGCCTCCTGTAGGTTGGTGACTGCAGAAAATTGATGGGAGTTGGTGCTTCCACATCAAGTTGTAGCTTGATAAAATGTAAGTTGTAGCTGACTGAGGTTGGAGCCTCCTGTAGGTTGGTGCCTACAGAAAATTGATGGGAGTTGGAGCTTCCTTGCAAGTTGTAGCTTGCAGAATTGAGGTTGGAGCCTCCTGTAGGTTGGTGCCTACAGAAAATCAGTGGTGAGAGGGAGTTGGAGCTTCCCTTTGCATCACAACAATAATAAGATGTGGTTTTCTCCCTTTATGGGTTTCCACTTATAGTTGGTGCCTCTGTGAATGATGTTTATGTGTTGATCTGGTTTATATCATCTACTTAATACTTGCTGATCTCATATTAAGTCTATTGTTACATTATATTAATGCTTGCTGCTCACATTCTAAGATTACTCACATGTTAAGTTGAACATGAAATGAAGGTATAAATAAGATTTAAGGGAAAAGTTTTAAAAGGCCATGAATGTGTTAAACTGATTCGCCCCCCCCTCTTTACCAGTAATCTAAGGGATGAAAATTGCACTTAGCTTTTTTTCGTGTAAGCTAAAGGATTGAAGGAGATCTAGTTGGAGTCATGACTATCAAATGTACCTGCAGCGTAAATACAACAGATTTTCCGAATGGAGAGATAAGGTTAAAACGGGTCTAATGGATGATGAAATCTGAAGACATAAAGGGAAGCTGGCTTGTGATGCATATTTCTCGTACTCCTACTGAAAGAACAACAAAGGAAATGCCAAGAAAATGTGATATAGTAAATACCTCATAACAAAAGACTTTGAGCCAGAGAATGGATCTAGACTCCGTAAAAGAAATTTAGCACTGCATTTCACTTACGGAGTGAATTATGACTGCATTTTCAAGAAGGAGAAGAAAATTAAGAAGAAGAAAAATTCATGTCAACAGGAAAATATTCAATCAAATGAGGTACCTGGCAGTGTGAATGGCAGTGAGAACCATGAAGAAATTGCAGCTAATGAAAAAGCCAAACTTGACATAGCCTTGACTGAAATAGAAAGACTAAAGAATGAAAACAAAGACCTTAAGACATTGGTGCAAATATGTGATGAGAGAGAATATGAAGATAAGAAAGAAATTATTGGCCTGAAGACACAGCTTGAAGAAGCAAAGAAAGTAGAAGACACTCTACTGCAACAAATGAGAGAGAAAAGTCAGGAATGTGAAAGATTGGAAGAAGAAGTAGTGAGCCTGAGAAAGAATTTAGAAAAAGCCCAAAGAGAACTATTAATGAATACACCTCTAATGAAAAGCACTGGAAAATTGGACAAGATGCTAAATGCTCAAAGATCACCTCTCATAAAGGCAGGCTTAGGATATGTAGGAGAAACCAATAATTCCAAGGCAGAAGATAACAAGAAAATCATCTTTGTAAAAGCTGTAAAGGACAGTGAAGCATCTCAGCAGATTACTACAAAAATAGAAGCCAGCAAGAACAAGATTTGTGAAGAAATGAATAGAATCAAGAAGCAACATGGTAGGACAGAGAATAAGAAGATGAAACAATCAGCTGCTAAAGGCTCACATGCTCCTGAATATGAACTGAATAAATTTGGAAGATGTCAAAGGAGGTTCTTTCCTCCTATGAAAAATATCACATGTTTTTCCTGCCATAAACAAGGACATACTGCAACATGTTCTAAGACAAAGCAAACCCAGTCCAACCAGCAAAAGATGCAGCAAACAAGAAGAACACTTCAAGCAAGCAAAGGGAAAAGACAATCTTCCACCAGGTACACAAATCATTTCCATGGCTATTGTTATGCATGCAATAATTTTGGACATAAAATTGTTGATTGTAAAATGTATTCAAGAAGAGGAACAAAATATTATACATCAGCTCAAATGCACCTTGGTCAAATAAGATGTTATGTATGCCTCAATCGTGGTCACAAAGCAAAAGACTGTAACCTGCCATATATATTAAAGAACTCCAGACAGATGATGAAATCCAATCCAATCAAACAAAACTATGAATCGGAAAGGAGTGCAGACATTATGATGAACCCCAATAGAGTATGGAAGGAAAAGAGAAAGGGGGAGCCTATTATCTCCATAACATAATGAATACATCCTAGTCTCAGGGGGAGCTGCTCTAGGAAACAAAGAAAATATCCAACCAGTGATAAATATGAAGCAACATCCCAGGGGGAGAGCAGTTCATATGTAGTCCCCACAAAAAGTAGTCTAAGAAGAGCTCCATGAAATGAGAACAGCTATGAGATCAGGAAGTGAAAGGAAATTCCTCTAATAGAGAACTATAGAGGAAGAAGATTATCTGATGTTTTAATTAGCTGACAGATTGATGGAAGAAGAGAAGGCAACAAGAAGCCATGGTAATAGAAAGAAAACATCAGTACCTTAAATGATGATCACATTATGCATCATATTGCTAGAATTGACAATGAATCACATTAAGAAGAATGAGTAAGAAAAGTGCCTGTCATCATTAATATCATTACATCACTCATCTATGAAAAGTCCCCTTGGACGAGTATAGTCAAGTAAGTGATAAATTTCTGAGTGATCTGCCCATGAAGAGTCTTAGGAAAGAAATTGAAGATGTCTTCCCTAAGATCACTATGTTAGAACAATTGAATTGAATATAAAGCAGCAATGATTCTAGAGCAGCCCTAGAAAGGAACATGCAATGGCTTTCCTTGGAACAGAATGACAGAAAAAGAAGAATGGTAAATAATGCCAAGATCAGACTCAATATATTGATTATTGTTGGTGTGAATAGTGGAAAGCTCAATAATAGAATTTATGAAGTATGTATCAATTATGGGTTAATGTGCAAACTGAAGTAAAATCTCTGCATGATTTATCAAAGAAGCATCAATTGGTATTTAGGTACATGCAACATGCCTATCAACAGAATACTAAGTGTTATCAGTGGAGAAGAAATATGGTACAGGTCCTTAGGATCAAGGGATTATGGAAAAATTACATCAAGGTAGTATTCCCAGCGTTATCTGGATTCTGCATTCAACATGAAAAGGTCAGTAGTAGAGCTAAAGGATCAGCATTCTGTTTACACTTGAAGCATTATATTGAACTTTGAAGTAGTATTTTTTATATACGATTGCATGCCCTTCTGAAGTCAATACATATATAATTTCAAGGTCTCTTTTCTTAAGATCTTTCATAAAACTATGAGAAGGTACTGATTCATCACAAGCTTACTTCAGCAGAAAGGAATTGCTAGTAATCCACCTTTAAAGAGAGATTGATTACTGCATGATTGATAAGTGAGACTAACTAATACACTGAATGTATCTAGTCTCAAGGTTTTGTTGTTAAATTTCATTATGCAAGTAGTAAAGGCATTTGATCTCTTAGATCAAATTCTAGTTAATTCATTGATCACATCAGTAACATGGACCTGCAGCTATTAAGTGTAATATCATTATCAGCATCCTAGCTCATATCATCACCAACAGGCAAGAAAAGTGAACCACAACTATAAAATACATATTGGCATCATCACAATTGAACAGATGTTGTATTGCAGATGATTATTGCAGAAGAAGACAAACTCCAACTATAACCTTCCTCAATAGATATGCATCGCAGATGAAGATTATAATATAGACTGAAGTCTGGCTGAAGCAAGCTTGATATGTCACATGGGGCATTCACAATCTTTAAGGTTTGATCCAATGATGCATTTATGATTAGATAAGGTTGATACAATATGCTCTATGAAGTGTCATTATCCTCACTTTCAACTTTATACAAGTGAAAGGAGTCAGTGCTTTGGGATTGTATCCACTTGTAGTGAACATTCAAGATCAATAATCCTTAAAAGTGTTCTCTCAACAACTCTTTTACACCAGTTTGGAGCAGAAGGGTACAAAGTTAGAAGAAGAAGGCCTAAACACATCTCAAAGAGAGGAAATGCAGAGATAGAATTTACACTGAGAAGATGTGCAACCCTTTTTCATTGATGTCAAAGGGGGAGGAAAAGCAGATAGACAGAGGAAGCATTGGATTATTGGTGGATGTGTTGCCATCAATGCCAAAGGGGGAGACTGTTGGAAATGTTGTCATTGATGGCAAAGGAGCACAAAGGAGCAACACCTGAACCAGCAATAAGGCAAAGTAGAAGACAGGGAACAGAGGCAGTAGAGAGGTAGCAGAGGCAGCAAAAAGCTAAGTAAGGAGCAGCATCAGTCAAGGAGAATAGGAAGCAAATGTCGAACAAGATTGAATATGTTGTGCATTAATTGTAATTTTGAACAGTCAGGGGTAAGCAGAATCATATAAAGAAATAGTGGAAGTGGTGTTTGTTAATTAAACTATGTTGAGGAATTTCACAGCAAAGGCAGAGGTCGAGCAATAGAGGCAAAGACAGGCATAGGTTGAGTAGTAGAAGTAGAGGTACAGTGAAGACAGAGGTAGAGGTTGAGAAGTAGAGGTACAGCGAAGGCAGAGGCAGAAGCAGCGAAGGCAGAAGCAGAAAGGCAAAGGAAGAGGTAGAGGCAAAGCCGTTATCGCAGAAAGGCAGAGGCAGAGGCAGAGCCGTTATCGTAGAAAGGCAGAGGCAGAGGCAGAGCCGTTATCGTAGAAAGACAGAGGCAGACATAGAGCCGTTATCACAAAAAGGCAGAAGCAGAGGCAGATCTGTTATTCCGATAATCACTACCCCAGATGGTAGATACACTAAACATAAATTCCGGGAACCGTAACCCAGGCGGAAGAATACACAATATTCCGGGAATCCTAACCCAAGCAGCGAAGTATATATATATGCAGTAAGATACATATGATGCGCCTTATACATATAAAAGTCCAAAGCATATACATATAGTGCGAGATCCAAAGAACCAAAGGTTCTATCAAAGGAAAAGCCTTATATGGTGGGACCCTCATCAATCGCATCGGAAAAAGTTGGCAGCGGATCACATCCAACCAAAAATTGCAATTGCGATTGAAGCCCGAACCCGATGGGCTTATAAACTGTGATTAACACGTATTGGAATTCCGGCCTAATCGCATCGGAGCATCGGATTATAGGCATATCGGAACATCCAACCAAAAGTTTCGATTGCGATTGAAGCCCAGATCCGATGGGCATATAAACTATGATTAACACGTATTTGAATTCTGTCCTAATCGCATCAGAGCATCGGAGTATAGGCATATCAGAATATGCAACCAAAAGTTGCGATTCCGATCAATCGCAATCGGAAAGCTCTGGAGGAGATTCATCACATGGGAGTAAAACATAATAGCAGATCATTGAACCATGCGATTACGATGATGCGATCTAATCGCAACCGTTGGATCCTGGATGATAGCAACCGTTGGATCTTAAAGGAAGTCAGAGTGGGGCCTACGGGAATTCAAACTCGAAAATAAGGATTTCCTTTGTTAAAGAGCATCGACAGATAAAAGAGAAATATAACATAAAACATTGAAATGCCGAAGTATGGTCTGGTGGGACCCTTGCTCATTGCATTGGTGGAAATCAGACGACCAAAGGCACAAGAGGATCTCTAAAGTTTGCGATTGCGATTGGAAAGTAAAATAAGGCGGAGAATATATATGAACCAATATATATATATATATATATATATATATATATATATATATATATATATATATATATATATATATATATATATATATGTGCATATATGTAGTGTGGGGCCATTGCATCGGAGCACAAAACAAAGTTCGGATGGTGGGCCCGAAAGGGCATTTTATATGTTAAACAGGCTTTTACTATTAGGCCGAGAGTGTTTTAAGTTGTATTAAAAAGGAATTTTGTATGTTAAAAATTCTTATAATTATGCCGAGAGCTGAAGTTGTGTTATAAATAAAAGGCGTTGTAACATATACACAGTAGTTACACCACGGCAGTGCACATATCAAAACGTCTTATTATTATTGTGTTGAGAATCAATTAGCTTGATATAAAAAGCACAGTTACATATGTATGGCATATGGTCGTTACCTTGTGACAGTGAATAAGGAAACAAACAGAGCCAAAAGGGACAAAGACACAGTCAAAGAAAATACAAAAACCCAGAAAGCCAAGAGGCTGAATGAGTGAGCTAGAGTTTTCATAGTAATTGAATGTAAATGATTTTGTTTTATATTGTTTGTGATGCAAAGGAAAGTCTCCAAAGGAAAAAGAAATATCCCACTAAAATGTTAAATTGGTACCTACAGTTATATTTTCTGAATGCGCGGATAAAAGAGTTGAGGAGGCAGAAGGCAAAGAGACATGGCTGTCCATTTCGAATTCCTAGTGGAATACAAACAGCCATGAAGCTAGTTTGTATAAAATAGGATAGTATCCAAAGGGATAAAGTGTCAAAAACAGAGTGAGAGAAGAAGAGAGTGTGTAGCAGAGTTGAAGAGTGTTGGCGAGGAAACAGGTGTTGCAGGCAAGACCCAGGTTCACGGGTTGGGGCCAACAAAGGATTCCGCTATAGTCTAGAACCACGTTGGCATTATCACCCTACTCTGGAGAGCAGAGAGTCTCACCCAAGGCGTGCCGCAACCACATGCAGAAGGGGAACAGATCGATATTAGGGGAAGGATCCACAACTCATGATTAACATTGAATTGATTGCATGAACATAGTTAGGCATGCAGGAACATTTAGAGAGTAAACAGGTATCAAGCAAATAAAATTTTAAATCATCAGAACCATCATGCATGCATATAAATCACATAGTAGGACAGCAACCTGCAATTGTATTAATATCTTCAGCCAAATCCATAGTTATATAGCTTCCGCAAGGAGAGCTTACAAGTCTAATACAGACACCTTATAGAATAGAAAGGCAAATAAGAGAAACCTAGGAACTACAGAGATATCTTGCCCAATCTCCTTCAGTCGCTCGGCATTCCTTCTCCTGTCGCATCCTCTTCTCTTTCGGCCGGGTGACTGCTATTTATTCACCCGCTATCGCAACTGTTAGTTCCTCTTTGCATTCTTCTTCAGCTGCTTCTGGCTTCTCTCTTGTTGTTTGTGTGTTCTACTTTATGTCTTCTGTTGTGTATTCTCTTCGTCTGTACTCATGCATCTGCTTTCTACAGCTATCTCTCGCTTCTGCGCCACCTTGATAGCTCCGCGACTTACTGTAGTTGCAATTTAGTCGCGATTTCCATGTGTCATCATGCCGCAACCCAAAAATCCATCCTTTATTCAAAATTCAAAATATTTAAAATGAGTCTTCAAAACAAGGGCCCCAACAGACCCCGACCACAGTTTCTTGACTCTTCCCCGAGTCAATCACAAATGAAAATCTCTATCTCCATCGCCCCACTTGATCCCGTGCCCTGTTCACGCTGTGTGCCTCCATCTTGCTCCTGTTCTCGCTGTGCGCCTTCAGTCTGTTGTTCAAACAAGGGCCCCAACTCTGAGACTCTGCGGAACGCTATAGCTTTAAGCTCAGTGAAGTCTGACACCGCTTGCTGCCACCTTTGCAGTAGTGAATCTATTTCCTCAGCAATCTTGGTGACAGCGACCTCCTCTAGGTGCGTCGGTACAGTCCCGAGCACCGAGCTAATCTGGTTTTCGGCCTCGGTGGCCAGCTGTTGCATCATCCTGGCGTTGCGTTGGAGGGGCGGGCGAAGCTCACGAATGAACCGTTTGGCCACGGCTGAATTGGCCTCTTGAATTTCCCTCAAAACCTGTTGTAGCTGCGCTGAAATGGTCTGCACTTTGACGGTAAGGGCCAGTGAGCATTCCTGAAGACCCTTCAGGAGTTTGTGAGCCTCGCGCGCCATAGAGTGGAGAGTTTCCCACATGTGAGTGGTCTGGCCCTGCTTGTCTCCGACCTGTGCTGTATAGACAACCGCTAGATCGGACAGCTTTGGCCGTGCGGCTAACGCTACTTAAAGCTCCTGATTTTCCCTGTGGAGACTAGTGAAGGCGATCCAGAGGTGGAAAGCCTGGGCTACGACAATCATCTCTGAAACATCGGTAGGTAGCGGAGTATAATGGGCCCCGACAGTTGGCCAGAACTCTGAAAACACCTGGGAGACGTTGTTGATCTGATCTTTTAGCTGTTCCTCTGCGGTGAGGAGTTGGTCACGCGCTTGTAATTCTTTTCGCACACATCAAATAGCTCTTTCAACAGGAAGGAGCACTAGTTCAGCTTGGTGCCCTGAACGCAGTGCCCTGCAATAGAGATAGTGTCCAGGGTGCATTCGCCCTTTGTGTAGTGCCTCATTATCTTGCTGGCAATGAGGTAGCAGGAAAATTTAATCTCAGGCTTATTGATAAGCTCGATCTTGGCTCCCTTCCCTCCCCAGTGGGTGCCATATTTTCTATATAGGTCTACGTCTCCTGACTTCCGCGCTCACTTGGAGGTGGTCTGACATGCAGTCAAGACATCCGCACCATTCTGTGAAAGCCCGGTCAGATGATGGATGTCTTCAGCATGAATTGGAATTTCCCTGTTCAGCCACAAGGACCCATTCTGAATGCGACTAAGTAAGAAGCGAGTGCACTGCAACACCGGTCCTATGGTCCCAAAGACTGGAAGATTTCGTAAATTCATGAGGGAATATTGCTGAAGGCCCTGGAACGCTGGTAGAATTATGTTGGCTACGTGCCAGGCTGTGCTATAGTAGTGCTCCATATACACCTGCCAGTGGAGTACCGAGAATTCGGCAGAGTCAGAAAGGTTGGCATCTTTCAAGGCTGCACTGTCGTATTTCCCAACCAGGGACTCTGTCTTGTGGATCCTACTGTCGAGCTCTAGTTCGAGGACGGATGGAAGGGCCTTCGGCATTCTTGCTCGGCGCTGATAGACGTTTAGAATGCATCTCGGTGTCCTCTATTGGTGCTGTGCGTCTGGATCGTTCTGCGGCTCTGGCTCTGCTGCAACTACTAATTCTAACTGCTCTGAAATTCTCATGCTTTTTTCCATGCAAGTTATGGAAGTTCCTGGCACGAGTGAAGTTGATGAGACCCCATAACGATTTAATTCCAGCTGGAATTCTTCTATGCGATAATCTTGCGATCAATTGTGTGTCAATGTGTATTCTGACAGTTGTTGATGGTGGCATGGGGTAGTGGGCGGATGCGATGACTGAGGTTACTGCGGATGATGGCGGAATGATTACGGTGAGGTTACTTCCAATTATGGTAATTTATGATTCAAATCTAGACGATCCTACAGACTGACACAAGTACTGAATAAAATGACCTGGACTAATGCTAACATGTTTATGAATCCTAAAGGGATGACACATTGGACACACTCCTCCCCGACCACAGTCGGTTGCGGTGCGGTCCCCGCAACAGAGCAGTGATTGACAAGCTATGCAGAAAAAAAAAGACTACCTATGCTCATCCCAATTGCGGGAGAGTTATTCAACTACGCTACTCTATGGGTGCTCTCGGTTGTGAGAGTTATTGATGAAGATGGGAATAAAATTACTCCTGGTAGGGTTTCAGGCGTGCGCCATTCACCCACCCAGGTAAAACAGTACCGTCCAGCTGAGCCAACCGAACGGCTCCCGAATCTCAAATCTCAATGATGAAGTAAGGTCCCAGCCAATGCATCTGCAGCTTCCCTGGAAACTTTTGAAACCTGTTGTCATATAAGAGGACCTTTCCTCCAACCTGGAATGTTTTGTTCTTGATGTGGCAGTCATGCCACGCTTTCTGCCTGTCCTTCTGAACCTTATGGTGAAAATCGGCCAGAAACCAGGACTCGTCCAATTCCTGTAATTCATGTAGGCACTCCTGGAGAGAAGCTTCTTCCGAGAACTTGAGAGACGTGGCAATTAAAAGATTGGGTACAGTGAACTCGGTGGGAATCACAGCTTCCCGGCCATACACCAACTGGAACGGTGTCTGATTGGTCAAGCGCTTTACCGTAGTCCGATATGCCCAAAGTGCAGCTGGTAGCCGCTCATCCCAGTCATCCCGTTGGGCGTTGCAGATCTTTGTTAACCCCTTTTCAAGAATTTTATTAAACGCTTCAACAGTACCATTGGCCTGCGGGTGGTATGGGCTACTCTTGTGATTTTGAATCATAAATGTGGCCAGCAGCAACTTGACCCTGTCATTAATGAAATGCGTACCTTGATCGCTGGTTAAACTTCGTGGGCAACCAAACCTGCTGATGATGTGTTCAAAGATGAACCGTGTTGCTGTATCCATTGTGCAGTCGTGTACCGCCGCTGCCTTAGCCCACCTGGTGAGGTAGTCAGTTGTGGTAATGATGTAGCGGGTCTTGGAGTGCCTGGCAACCGGGGCTATAGGACCGACGAAGACGACAGCCCACTTCTCGAATGGCCGCAACACATGCACTGGGTGTAACGGAAGCTCGTCCCTGTGAGAGGGCCTCCCCGTTCGCTGACAAACATCACATCACTTCACAAATGTCTTACAATTTTCATGGACCTTCGGCCACCATAGTCCATCCTGGAGTACCTTCCTCACAGTGGGTTTTTCATCCACATGCCCTCCTGCAACACCGCTGTGGCATTCCCACATCACAGCTTCACACTCGTGGTCAAGTACACATCTCCGCAGTACCTCATCGAGGCCCAGTTTGTATAGTTTCCCTGCAATCAGTTGGTATTCGGCGGCGCGAACGACCAAGTTTCGTTTCTGGAGCGGGGTGTAGTACTGAGGGCATTGCCCCGTGGTCAGATAGGTGGAAATGTTGGCCAAGTAGTCCGGTACAGCTTCGACTCAGAATAATTCAGCATCCGGTAGCTGATCATCAAGAGAGTCGTCATTCTCCCCTGTCTCCAACCTGGATAAGTGATCAGGCTTGACGTTCAACCTCTCGGGCTTGACAATCACCTCAAACGTGAATTCTTGGAAGAGTAGAAGCCAGCGACAGATCCGTCCTTCCAACACAGGCTTATTCACCAAGTACTTCAATGCAGAGTGGTCCGTAAAGAACTTGAATTTGCCTCCTAGAAGGTAGTGGTGGAACTTCTGGAGCAAGTACACCATTGCCAGGGCCTCCCGCTCAGTAGTGGTGTAGTTATTTTCCGCATTAGATAATTTGCGATTGGCGAAGTAGACCGGGTGGTCCACAGTCGTCTCTCCGGGTTGCGCCAAAACAGCCCCAAGTGCAATATTGGAAGCGTCAATATGCACCTGGAACTGCTTGTCCCAGTCTAGGTGAAAAAGAATAGGCGTTGTTGCCATCTTTTCCTTCAGAGTGTCGAGGGCCATCTGACACTCCTCCGTCCACTGGAATACTTTAGACTTCCACAATAGCTTTTCTAAAGGGGCAGTGATCTTCGCATAATTTCGGATAAACTGCCTGTAATATCCCGTGTGCCCAAGCAGTGCCCGCAACTGCTTCACCGTTTCAGGGGCTTCCATGTGGACGATCACCGCTACTTTGGTGAGGACGGCGCAGACCCCTTTCTTGCATACCATGTGTCCCAACAGTGTGCCGAAAGGAATTGCAAAAATACATTTCTTCAAGTTCAAGGAAATCTGCAACTGGCGACACCGTTCAAACATGATACGCAACAGGGTGGTGTGTTTCTTCAGCAAACTGTAGACGGTCCAATCGTCCATGTAGACTTCCAGGAACTTGTTGATATACTCCCGGAAAGTAGCGATGAAAATCCGGGAAAACACGGCCAGGGTGTTCTTCAAGCCGAACGGCATTACATGGTATGTGAACAATCCCCACTCGGTGGTGAACGTCGTCTTCGTCTTGTCTTCCATTGCAATGTGCACCTGATGATAACCTGAAAAATCATCAGTGAAGGAGTAAGCTTCGTTCCCCACAACATGATCCAATACTTTGTCACTGAAAGGAGTGGGAAACGGATCATGGATGTAGGCGTTGTTCAGACTCTGGTAGTCGACACAGACGCATATCTTCACCTTGTCCTTCTTAGTCTGAATGACAATGGGACTCACCCACTCCGCTTATTCCACTGGAAAGATGAGACCTGCGGCTAGCATATTTTCAATCTCCATCTTGACCTTTTCTTTGATCCGTGGGTTCAACCGATAAGGTCGATGCTTTGGAGGCATAGCATC